>JAVHNF010012978.1:0-12506 GCA_034783455.1 Micropsitta finschii
TTCTTTCTCAAAATTTCATGTGTTTCGGCACTGCTAGTGGAAGCCTTTCTACCATCGCCCCATTACATTCCACCTCTCCCCCTCCTTTCATCACCCCAAACTGCTGCTGAAGGAACACAGCACAAAACCTGATTTTGCAGGGCTTGGTTTTGGCTTTCCTGCCCATGACCAGAAGCAGGCACTAAGCTGTTGATAAGGAAACGCAATTGGATGTCCCCAAAGCTCTTTTGTCTCATGCCACTTCCAGACAGGGTCTGTGAGTGGGCCTGAAGTGCTCGGTGGCACGTTTGAGAGGTCCAGAATAGGGAAGGAATGCAGTTCAACACTTAGGACTGGCTCAGCTAGGGCCTAGGCAGGTAAACAGGCATCAAACCAATCAGCACAGCACAGCACATAGCTAAGAACTGTTGTTGCCACTCATTTACGTACCTGCAGGTCAATGCCACCTTCCTTCTATATCCTGGATAGCTGATAAGTTCCAGGCATCCTGCACTCCCCTCCCCGATGGCTTTAGTGAGGCTTAAAGCTTCAGCAACCCCAAAGGCAACACTGGAATCCTTTAGCAAAGGCTGGGTGCTCAGGCAGACTCTACCGGTTAAATGGTCTCGCGCTCCCCACACTCTTTGCCTGTAACTCCAGCACAAAAGCTACGTCTGAAACAAGTTTAGACAATCGCCTCTTTCTGTCGGAGGCCAAACCATGATGCAGCTTCAAAGGTTCCCTCCTCCTTCCTTCTGCTGAAGCTGTCCATCAGGTTTCCTCCTTGAAGACAACACCAAAGCCTGCCCCGTGGTGGCCTCCGGAACCAAGTCACTGATTCCTTGAATCAAAGCCTCCCTCGCTCCGTGCATCACCAAAACACCCCAAGAGAAACAGAACAGGTTTGCACTTTGCAGTTTCCCTTTACCAGCACCATTCCGTTCCCATGAAGAACATGAAAAGCACCCAGCAAGTCTTACAAAGCCGTGTTTGTTAAGCACCAGCGTTATCCTGCTGCGGTCTCAGTACTAAAAGCTTCACAGACAGATCAGCTCCAGATTAATTCCTATACACACAACAAGCCTGGCTTGGCTCCAGCACTGCGGGGACTCTGTTCCACACTTCCAAACCCCTTCTCGGAAGGCTTATAAATGTGGCTTGACCAACCTAAAACTGCTGTAATCTCAACGTGAACACGAGTCAAGGCTGGGGTTTGCTCTGGGTCATTTAAGGTCACAGCATCACAAATCACTGCTTGCCTTAAGCCTCGGGACATATTTTGTTGCTTCACCTTTAAGCAATCAACCCAACTACTGAAACTATACTGAAACCCCCTTTACACCAGTACATGAGAGCTGCAGATGATCCACTGTCCTCCAGTCACCCGTGTGGGCTCACGCGTTAGGAGTTAATAACCTTAGGTGCCAAGCGGGTGAGCTAAGGACAGATTCGGTCTTCTTTGTGTGCAACAAAGACAAGGAGATGTCACCGGATCAACTGGAGCTGAAGACCCCCCCCCCTTCCCCCTAAGAAAAGGGACACACATGGGAGCACTGTAAAGAAAAGAGCCCCTTGCCCATGGACCACACTGGTGTTGGTTCTTCTCTTCACAGCAGACAGGGCATTCTCACACGTGCCTGTGCGTGGTTCATACCCCATCAACGTGACCCCGGTGCTCTCAGCTTCTTCAAAGCACTTCCCCAGCTGAGCTGCTCCAATGAGCATGGAGCCATGCTTGAAGCCATACCTGGAGCTCATCAGCATGGAAGAGCTGAAAGGCCAGAAGCACTTTGCCTTTCAGATGCTCACCCGGGCTAACAGGATGAGTGACACACTCGTGCATCAGCAGCTCAACTCATGCTATCGGTGAGTAACAGCCACCTTTACAACAGGTAGAATGTCCCCTTCCAACCTTGAAATGCATCACTAAAGTCCGTTGATAACCCTGCTAAACACAGGCTCTACTTGCTGCTTCTAATACCTGCAAAATACAATCACTGAGCACCAACTTCATATGAGGTATGATATTGCTAAGTGCAGGCTTATAAATTTTACATGTTCTCCAGAAAACCACCACATGCACATGAATAGCTTAATCCCTTATAAGAATAATAAATCTTGCATGAAACCCATTGGGGGGGGGGAATCTTTTAAATAGCAACAACTTGTCATAGGGTAAAAAAAAAGGCATTTCCCATTCTTAATGCTCCAAAGGGCACAAACCCAAGGCTTTGTCACCAACAGGGTTTTACAAAATCCATGCAAGAGAAGTATTTGCATCTATTTTTAATAAGGAGTCAATGAGAAGAATGCAAATGTAGAGGTAGGAGCACTGATCAGCGTTTATGCTAGTCCTGCATCAGAGCAATGCATTGGAACAATACATACACATAATACCCACAGTGTGCGCTGAGTAAAGCAGGAGACCTCACGACGCATTTACGGCCTCCAGAGGAAGTGGTTCTGCCCTGAATAACAGCAGAAAATCACAGCTCTTCACTCCTCAGACCGAACCCACAAACCTGGCCCTCTCCCATGGACTGAACACAGAAGTTTCCCAGGATATGACTCAACTCCGTGCAAGAGAAACAGCCCCGTGACTCAGCACTTGCTCGGTGGGTAGGTAAATCACTGCTTTCCTTAAGGGAGAGACTGATTTATCAGTGAGCGCTGATCCTTCCATCCAGCCCAGCTCCGAGACCCTGCACACAGCGAGTGCTTCCTCAATGAGACAGGCTGGCACAGGAAGGTGGTTTGACAAATCCAGGCTGGTTTTAGGGCAGGGAATCAAAACAAAACCAGAGCCATGCAGGCACCCAAAGAGAACCCTGTATCCTGCTGGAGAGCGCTTCAGCACACGGAGACAGCCACCCACAACTCCAAAGGCAAAGGGTGTTTTCCCTTGGGTTTACCAGGATTCGTATCACTCACCCCTTCCTGGCTCTCGGATGCCAAAACTTAGTGATTCTCTTGAAACTTTGATTTTCCTAACCTAAGGCTTTGATTTTCCTAACCTAAGCCAACTGCTCCTTGCTGGTAACTCCTCCAAACCTGACACCATGGCAATACCTTGGGCAAACCATTCAGAAGAGCAGTTTGGATGTGCAGCCCATTCCAGCCCAACGGTACCTGAAGTTACTTTGTGTAATTAAATCCTAGGTTCTTGAATTAGATGCAAGAATGGGAGAAGAAAGAGTTAAGAGCAATTATTCCCTTATCTATTGATCGAGCAAACTGCTCACACAAAGGATTCCGGCATGGAAATGCAACTCTGACCTTCCCTTAAACACAGTGTTAACAGCACTAACCTAGTTGGCACCTCACGTTGCATAGTAGCACAGTAATTATGTATTTCCAGATGGGAAAATGCTATTCCAAATCACAGTGGGATGAGCACAATGATTATCCATGATGAAACAAAGGAAGGGATCTTGCTGAAAGCGCTGGCACTTCAAAGACTGCTCCTCAAACAAAAGTAAAAGAGAAATAAAACCAATTGCAAGAATCCCAGCAGCAGAGGTGAGGCATCGATCGTGCCGCGTTTTCCCACATGCTTCCTACCCTGCTTTTCCCAAAGAGGTAGCACCAAGTGTGTCTTCATAAGGACGTCACTCCCATTCCAGAGCCAAAACCAGAACACAAAGTGATGCCTGCTCAAAATGCACTGTTTTTCCCAAAGCCCTGAAATCTGAAGCACAAATCACAGTCATCTGAGAATAGTACCGAGCGCTTCCTCTAGGCCAGTCGCTATTAAACAGTCACCATTAAACAGTCACCATAACAGGATTCCATTACTCCAATTAAAGCAATACAATTGTTAATCTTTTTACCCAGCCTCAAATCAGTGCGCGCCACTTCTCATTTCACCAGTGGGAGCTCCCACCAAACTCCACAAGGTCCTGACAAAGCAGCTACATGAGCTTTGCTACTCATTTCTTGCAGCCTGGCCAGTGGGAACCAAAGCACTTTGTTAAATAACCTTAAACCTGTGCATCCCCAACACATTTCTACAACCCCAGACTGTGTCCAGGTCGAAGGGATGATGCCCCATGGTGCAAACATTGCTGTGTAGAGGCTCCTCTATGCAGAGCCCAGGCTATCTTTTCCGCACTGAAGAGTACAACCCATTCATGTTGGTTACAAGCTTGGCAAACCAGGTTTCAATAGAATGGGCAGAAGAATGCACTGTGCAGCATGGCACAAGCAGCAGGTTTCAGTACAGGCTGTGTTAAGCTCTCAGTTATGTTTACATCAGCAACCATGGCTTCTTGAGGAATTCCAGTGCTAAGGAAACCACGTTGGCACGTCACCAGCAAGCCTAAGAAACCCCATTATTGTGTCAGCTGCAATGCTCTTTACAAGCAAGATCATGAGAGCAATGACTTTTGCACAGGGCTCTTTCAGCATGCAAAAGGAGATGCAGCATCTGCTTCAGAAGCGCTTTGTTCCCAGGTTGGAGAGCAGGATGTGGCCAAGATCCTGATGGAAAAGCCTTTAAGCTGTGTGGCAGCCCCATTGTTAATGGGCAAAATGTACTGTTAGCAGCAAACATGAGACCTTCACAGCACTGCTCAGCTGCGGGCTGGGAATCCACCCCAGTGACTGAATGCAGACACTCAAGGGAAAGCAGGCACCTCTCCCAGCAAATCAGTGCCTCCCAACTGTGCCCACAAATCAGTGCCTCCCAATTGTGTCCACAAATCAGTGCCTCCTAATTGTGCCCACAAATCAGTGCCTCCCAACTGTGCCCACAAATCAGTGCCTCCCAACTGTGCCCACAAATCAGTGCCTCCCAATTGTGCCCACAAATCAGTGCCTCCCAATTGTGCCCACAAATCAGTGCCTCCCAACTGTGCCCACTAATAGCTCTTCAAAGAGCATGACACCCAGCTTGCAGTACCAAGCTGGCCTCGCACTCTCTGCCCTCAAGCAGAAACCCCGTGCTATGCTCAGTAAGAGAAGGAATGGTCAATCTGTTTGCAGGCCTTGTTATGCAGGATATTACAATACCAGACAGCCCTTCTGATCCTTCCAAAACACATGGATTCTTCTTGCCTTGTATCAGTCTGTGCCCAGGACAAAAATCCTTCCAACACTGACACCAGTGGACCTTGTAAACAAACAGGCTCAAGAGAAAGAAAGGTCTTATTCAAGAAGCTGCCTCCAAACCCACAATTACAACTTGCAGTGCATTTTCCTACTGTGGCCTCTCCAAGGGTGCAGTCTCCCCCCTTTCCAACTCAAATAAACGGAGTTCTCAAATGTCTTACTCAGGGAGGGAAGGAAGCGTGGAGAAATCAGGATTATTTAAGAGCACCCAGTCAGCAACTTGACCAAACGACTGCAAACAAAAGGAACAAAAGAGCTTGCAGAAAAGATGTTGCAGGTACAGATGTGATTTAGTTTGAGAACTTCAGTCCCTGACAGCAAATTGAGACCAGGATGCTTTACAATACGCTTCCAAAGCACTGTGTGCTTATTACAGACCTTGTCACTGCATCCTTGGTAAAAAGCTGCTCCTGAGATCGTGTTTTCTCTTCCAGCATCCACATAAGCAAGCTCTACAGGAGGAAATGCCTCTGGTTAATTTTCCACTAGCACAAAATAAAGCAGAAGGGACCAGCGGAGCAATCACAACAAATGACTCCAAACCACCTCGCTGGAGAGCCTCAGTGAGTGGGGAATTGAGGCTCTCAGCAACACACAAACAGGATGCCACAAAGCTTTGGACAATCACTGCTCTGTCTGCACAGTAACTGTAATCTCTGCAGCGGCTTAGAGAGGCTGAGCAAACATCAGCATCATCTGAATCCCTCCCTAATCCTGGTCTACCTGGGCCTGTAAAGCTGCTGTAGGACTCCAAGTTGCTGACAGCACCCTGCTCCTCTCCTTCCCAAAGGCAGCAGACTCCTCTCACCAGGGCAAGGGCCACTTCTGGTATGGGCTGATGGACGCACAGAAGTAATTCCTCTTGGAAAAGCAAAGCTGCCACCAGGAGACAGATTAAAGCCCAATAATCTCAGTGACAGCAGCCTCGGGAAGAACAGATGGGACAGCTTCCAGCAGCACTGTCTCCACTGTAGAGGACGCAAAATCGGGACTGGCCCTACCACAATGCATCTGACACGTGTAATATTAATGAGTCAGGCCTCTAACTACAGACAGGGGCTGAATAGCAATGGAAGAAGAAATGGGTTTTAAAGCTGGCACCTGGAATACAGGCACAGGAAGCAAATACTGCTCCGCTGGCCAAGCAAACACCTCGATAGCATCACTGCGCACATGGGGCTATGGGATTCTGACACTTCTGCACTCTGTTCCCAGGTAGGGCTGGGACATTTGATGCAGTGGAAATAAACTCACTGGGGTTTATTTACAATAAAAAGGGCAGGAAAATACACACGTTCCTCTTTCAGCAGGTGAATTCAGCCCGAAAGCAGCAGCAGCCAGACCTTGTGTTAAACAGCAAAGAGCTGCCCAAGCAAACACCAGCCAAATGGAAAGAGACATTAACTGGTGAGCACAAGTGGCCCCTGCCAGAGGCCAGGATGCCACCTGCCCTTTCCCTTTGTTGCTTCCATCTTGAATCACCAACACCAGATTTCAGGAGGCTCAAAGTCACAGCTCACGGGGCTGCCGGCTCAACAGCATCAACTCCAGCACAAGCCTGATGCCAGGGCACAAAGCAGAACAACCATGAGCTTGGGTACCAAAGGCAGCTGCAGAGAGTGAGAAAACACCAACCAACCCCTAAGCTGGTTCCAACTGTTCTTCAGACCAAACGATCTCATGCACTGAAAGGCAAACATACCTGCACCACATCTGCCCTGCTGTCCTGCACTCTGCACTTGAACAAGGGAAGCAGCTTGATGCCTACAGGTAAAACTTGCTGGTGTATTTGCATTACCGAGCTGCAGTCTCTCCAAGATCAAGTCTACCCTAAAAATGGGTCCAAAATGATAAAGTATCATTTAGATAAACATCTAAACACCTAACAGCAGTGTACTGAACCCATTTCAGCCCCAACCACGTGAATGCTGAACACCTCCTTGTCCCCAAAACACCCACGTTAGCTCTGTGAAAGCAGCCCAGGGCTGGAGCCAAGAGCAGTGATTTCTGCCATGGCACAAACACTTTGAGCTTCACAAGTCCAGCATCAGCACCTGGGTATGGGTGAAGCAGAGAGAGAACAAGCAGTGGTGGAGGCTCTTTGAAACCTGTGACTGCTCACAGCACAGCTGAGCGCATCCATGTCCTTCGCTCTAGAGTGATAACACAGACCGGTCTTTATGGGCAAGAAGTGTTCCTTGGATGTGGCACAGTATTTGCTTGACTGAACTCTAGCTGGGAAACAAGGAGGAACTGCTGGACGCATTTCATGGTTGATGGTAAAGTTACTCACTGAACAGCGTGAGCTCCTTAGAAGTATTCCAGCCATAAATCAGAATACAGAAAACCACTTCCCGCATGGTAAGTGAATCAGAATGCTCTCGCGAGCTGTCCTCACACGCACCACCAGAGGGAAGGAAGCCTGACAAATCTGCTAAAAGCTTCGAGAAGCCTAAATGAAATATTAATGCTCCCAAAATGATGAGGCCAGCACAAGTCTCTTTTGCCACTCCAGCTCTGCACAGCCCAGAGCAAGAGATGAAAGATTCCTTGTGAACACTGATGCCCGGATAGAACTACGAATAAAGCAGAAAAACCCCAAGGTTGGGAAGTGCAAACTGGCTGGAAGAGCAACAACCACCAAAATGCATTCCCACTAAAGCAGTAACAGGAGTTAATGGTTATAATGCCAGCGAATGAAAGCAGTGAGGCAAGGTTATCACCACTGCACTGCATTAGGCAAGAAAGCCTGTGCTGAAGGTAAAGTTGGAATCGTTCCCTCCAAAGTCCCACTTTTGATGTGTTCAGGAGGCTCAGCTTCAAGTGAGGTCCCTCCCTCATGGACGGATGCACCCATAGTGCTGCCTTCCAGTACTTTAGGGATGGCTGGGTTGGTGCTTTGTCGAGATGCTCCCTCATCTTTCACTTAGCAGAGAACTCTCCCCATCACCTCCAATGTGAGGATGTTTGGTTGGTCAGGCCTTAACAGCAACCTGGGGTGACTTGCCAGAAGCTCCCCAAACCCTTTTAATTGACCGATGACATCCCTTCATTTTAATGAGAGTGAGCTCATCTTTGCATGCTTCCTTCTGCAACACAGTGAAAGCGAAGGTGACTGCAGCTGCTCTCAGCAACAGCCAATCTCCCCCAAGGTGTACACAGAATCACTTCAAATAACAAAGTAATCTTTATTGCTTTATTTCTCATTAGCACTTAATTCTAACATTAGTAGCCTGTGTGTTTATGGCTATGGAAAACGCCAGGTAAACCCTCCAGCTTACTGCAAAGGAGCCTGAAGTGCTCGCTTCTCTGCGGGCACAGAGAGAGCACCATTTCAGACCACACGACACCAAAACACCCGGAAAGACAAAACTTCACCCCAGCATCACCCGGGAAAGCGAGCTGGGAATTGCAGAGGGGGTTACCTTGGACTCCTTGGAGTCATTTGTGGGGACACAGAGCTCTCTGATTCCACATCACGCCTGCTATAATAACCCATGAGGAAGCCATCAACGATTGCAGGTGCACGGAGAAACTGCAGATGCTTGCAAAGCTGCTGCTTCAGCCCCACACCATGACCTTGGCAAAGTGATTCCATGGCCATGGCCTAATTCCACCTCTGTTTCGGCTGGTAAGGAGAAGGCAGCACTTTCCAACCCTCTCCCTTTAGCTCAGTAACCGCAGGAGCCCCATCTCTTCCACAACCTGGAAATCCTACAGCACACTGTGGTCTGCCCATCCAAAGAGCATCCTAACTGAAGTCTTGCTCCTCTGGCTTACAACCCACTCCAGTACCTGTGCTCTCCACTGTCTGGCTCCAGCATGATTCATTATCCATCTCCAGTCTATTCTGCACCATTCCAGGTACTAGTTTATGTCCTCCTTGGTCACACAGTGTTAATAGGAGGTCCTCCACCATAGCACGCGCCAACTTGCCCAGCTCACCACTGAAGAGGGGAGAACTTCCCATTCCCTCTCGTTTCTGCTGTAGGTGACAAGATAAAAAGCAGCTGTACATGGACCATCTGTTACTGGGCCTAATGGAGCCATAATCACCAGGTAGCAACCGTTTCAAAGAACACTCCAATATTTATAAACCCAGCATCAATGTCATTATGAACAGGGAGATGCTCGGGTCTGTTTGGTAAAATACCATGTTCACAGCATGCTTTGCTTTCAACCACAGCAATAATGACCCTTCTATAGCAATCTGAAGCGCCCCAGACAGGGCTACGCAATTTAAGGGGATAGAGGGGAGCAGGACCTGTTGACAGCACTGATTTCAGCCCATCTATTGTGCCAAGAAAGAGGAAGTAAAGGCTTATAGAGAGCCTGCAAGTAGCAAAAGCTCTGGAAAAGGAGGAGTGCAGACACCAGGCACTGGTTTGGACTGCGGCCCTGTGATTTGTTCGGGAGGACTTGCCTGCTGACTCCATATGGTTCATATAAGGAGAATCTGTGCCATGCAATGGAACAGTCTCCTAAGGGAAATGATGATGTCTGGGAAATAAAGCAACCACTTCTCCTCATTAGCCCTTGTACAATGGGATTGTTTCAGCCCTCTGCAGCACGATACCTGCAGCACATTTGCTGCGCACAGGCAGGATTGACTACTTAAAAGCTCTAAAAGAGGGGAAAAACCCAACCTAGTGCAGAAATGCAGCCTGCCAGAGTCAAGCACTCTACACGGACAGCACTGTGCCTGTAGCTTATGGGCTATAAATCACTCCAAGATCGCTTCCTGCAGACAGAAGGGACCTGGCAGAGCGGCTCGGACCTGACAGTGCCCATTTCTAACCTGCTTCATTTCAAACAGACGTTTACCTTGCTCCTTGCCCTTTATTCCTGCACAGGGCGAGCCGAGGAGGAGGAATTCATCCCATGGAGAAAGCAGCCACCCCAGAGGCAAGGCAGCAGAGCCCGGCCGCCGGAGACATCTCCTTTCTTGAGATCAGCTCGGAGCGCTTCCATAAGGGACCGGTTTGGCGAGGGTGCTCGCACACAAGATCCCTTGCTTGTGGCTTGGTCCCAGCACATGGGTTAAGTGCTGCAGTGACAGACCCAGGGAAGCCAGCACAAGATCTCAGCGTTCAAACACAAGCACCAGGACCCGGCGAGCTAATGCAGACTGACACAGGAAAGTGTGCAAGCATTTCCATGCGGCTGCCTTCATCTGCTTTACGTATGAGGCCAAGGAAGCCCCTGGGGCTGTGCTAGTGCCTAAATGGGCGCAGGTTGCCTTTAGTCTCCAACAAAGGCTTGAAGGGACTGGCGAGCTGCCCGAGCCTCGCTGCCTTCTTCCTTTTCAGATGTGGCTCCGTCCCCAGATAACGCAGCGCAGCTTGGAACGCGCACCCTGCCCAACCAGAGCTGAAGGACAGCACAGGAAAGCCGGGTCAGCTTTTCCCCTCCATGGGGTAACTCCCTGGAACAACCAGCAGAGTCTTTGCCATTCCGGTATCTAACAGTGGGCACCACTCAAGGCTCACGCCTTAACTGGTTTAGGGAGCTAAGAGGAGAGATGCTGCCTGCGCTTGCTTGGGGCAGAATGTGCTGAAGGAGCAGAAACCCACCTTTCAACCAGGAATCCATGAGCCAGCTTCAAACAATCCCTTTGAGAGGTGGAAACCATCCAGCGACTGCCAGCTTGCTCCAAGGGGGAGGCCTTTTTGTCACACTGCACCCACAGCAAAGCCAAGGTGCTCTTGATAGCAGAATGATGGAGGGGAACCAGCTCTTCCGTCTCCCGCATCTCTCCACTTCCATCCTCCCTTTCCTGGACCATTCCCAGGGCATCCTCTCGTGATGTCCGGTATTCCCCCGCTATCTGTGCAGTTTATTAAGCCTGTCAGCTCCTCAATCCACATCCCTGCAGCAGCACGACCCAGAGCTGGTCTCTTTGTGTGGCAGAGCAACAGAAAACAGCGCACGCGCTCCACGCTGCGCCATTGCCAGACCTTCCCTAAACTGAAGCCGGATTCAATCCTAACAGAAGATTATTTACTCCTTCCCCAGTTCTCCACGCCAAGGCTTCCCTTTTAGCCTTCTGCCCAGCTCAGCCGTGTCTGTGCTGGAAGAGGAGCGTGCCTGCAGTGCTGCACAACACCTCCGTGCCCTTGACACCGCTTCAGGGCTCACGGGAGGCTGTTCTGTCCTCTCGAACAGGAGAACATCAACAGCCATTCTTTTCCTAAGAGAAGGGGCCAGGTTACAGCATCCTGTGTGACACAGAGAACCCAGTCACCACCCTTCACCTTAACCTCACATCCTCCTGCCCTCGTTGCTTCGCTGAATCCACTTACATCTCTATGAGGTGAACAAGGAAAAGCATCACCTTTGCTGCAGACTCCACGTGGATGGATGAGAGGGAACCTCCATAAATCAGCGCCTGAAGAGCTGCCCGCACATGAACCTTGGTTTCTATTTGCCTCCCTCCATCAGGTTCAGCACAAGAAATTGCCTCCACGTCCCACACCGCAACCCTCTCAGACCAAGAAGGAGGACTGCAGGGAAGCTGTGCGGGACAAAGCTCTACAGCTCTTTTCAAGCCAGAGGAGCTCATTTCCTAGGCCATGGTCAAAGCCTGAAGGAGAGCAGCCAGCACAAAAGAACAATGCAAAGCAAATGGGATGTGCTTGGATGAGAACCAAGGAACAAGCCCGAACCTCTTAAAAAGCCCTTGGAATTAGTGACAGCCGCACTCAGCAGAGCAGGCTTCAGTCCCCCTTTACAGGAGCTACAGCAGAAGAGGCAGAATCAGAGCGGGGAAGGAGAAAGGTCCAGATTCTCTTAAGTCTCATCTGAAAATGAGCTTCATTCTGGTTAAATACCAGCTTATCCACCACGGAAGAGGGCAGAAACAGGCCCAATTGATAGGCAATTACCTAGCGAGACACATGCCAGTGATCTTAATGCATCAATGTGATTTCAATAGCTCCAAAGGCTTTTCTCTCTGGCTTCCATGCCAGAAGCAGCCACTGCTAACGGTGTTTTCCCAAAGCTCTGTCCGATGAGCAGGGCCCTGACACACAAAAGCCAAAGGGTCCCCGCATCTTCCTGCTTTCGGGGGCTGGCACTTCTCAAAGGCCCGTTGTGAAAGGCATTGCCTTGAAAACCTTCCAAGGAAACGTTAACTCCAGGGCTTTGGATTTCTGTGGGATCTGGGAGAAAGATGAGAGCAAATCAACCACGGCTCCAGCACTGGCATCCGTGCCTGCGGTCAAACTACAGCAACAGCCCCAAGTCTTCCGGACCAAGGATGAGTGGCCCCGACGTGGTTTTTACAGGCTGCAGGTTTAAAGCAGGACTTAACAAGTAACGAGTATCAGAGAGGGGAAGAACTACACAGGAGGGCAATGTTTGCTCAAGGTTTCTAGGTGTGGCTGCAGCCATAATGGGATTATTTAGACCTGAGTCAT
>JAVHNF010012979.1:13095-23890 GCA_034783455.1 Micropsitta finschii
TGAGAGACTAAAAAGTCCTTGATCAGAGTAAGCGCTACTTAGCAGCAACTAAAATATTGGTGTGTTACCAGCACTTGTCAGACTAAAGCTGAAGCACAGCACAGCACCAGCTAACTAGGAAGAAAAAAAACTGTTACAGCTGAACTCAGGACAATGACCAAGATTTTAGCTCATGATTTTGTGGAAAATATGTATGAGAACTCTTAGATTTCTTTAAGAGTGAATCGTATAGTCAAAATACTTGCGGTCTACCCTTTACGTTGGTCAGAAGTGGTCCCCAGCAGCAGACTGATACTCGGAGTCCCTCTGAGCATGTCCTTAACTGCTGCGTGCTGAGGAGCAACCTCTGGCTTTCAATCCTCACACCGCTGTTACTTCCCTCTGTTACACCTAGCCCTCTTTAAAGTAATGGCTCCACATCCCTGTGGGTAGAGTTCACACCAAGCATTGCTCCCAAGGTCACATCTTGTCTGACTTCACCCTACGTGCTCTTCTAAACTGCTCAAGCTGATCGTGCACCTTCAAATGTTACCACATCCAGAACATGAAATACATACCCTCACTTCATCCTAGGAAGGCACTAGTCTCACTTCCTGCAGTACAGTTTAACATCATTTCAAATGCTTCAAACTGAAAGAGAAAAAAATCTGAATTACATGTTGAGTCTAGGGGCCAGAAAGAGTCCAAGGAGTACTGTGGGATATGAGTAGAGGAGTCTGCTCTAGAGGGAACTAGCCCTAGCTAGTGTGGATATAACCCAAGCCTCTTGGCATCAGGGACTTTTTTATTTAGAAATAAAAGCATGCTTCCTGAAATCAGGTAGTTGGGACCATCATTTTTACAGACAGCCTGAGCTGTTTGTCCATTCAGACCGTTTGTCCATTCAGACTACTAAGTCTGAATCAGTGTGGTACAGACTTAGTGATACATGCAAAATTAGCAACTCATATGCATAACAACTGTTCTGTAAACAACCAGAGTCATCAAGATTGTCCAGTCCAGTTCATAGATGCTCCAGTTGACACTCCTGTAAAAATAAAGTATTTTTCTTCTGGATAAACAAAATCAAATATTCAGAGAAGAAAATGCATTTTTGTAGCTTGCAACAAAATACAGATTTAGGAGCAAGCATCTTCAGCAGTCCCCATCAGAGTAAATTAACCATACCAAAGGTCACTAAATGTTAATGTTCTGTAATTCTCGGCCTTCAGAGGTTCAAAGAAATCTCAAGAAATGGTTCAAGTTACAGCATTTGGAAAAATAATGAGGTGAAAGGCCTTCAAAGGCTTCTGCAGAAAAAGAAAAAAAAAAACAATAATTGGACACAATCCTTGAAATCTTCACTTAGGCATTACTAAATGAAATGTCAACAAAAGAAAATACTGGTATAAAACCCAAAGAGCTGGGGTTTTTTTTTCAGTTACTCTCAGGACAGAAGGGGTTCATTTATTTAAAAATCTGTGACACTGGCAAATAAGCTGTTGACTTTCAACAGCTTGCCAGGTGTTGCTTTTGTTTGTTTTTTTTTTTCCAGGTGTACTCCTAAATTAATTTTGCTAGAAACACACTAGCAGTTCAGCACGTATTTTTTAGCAGTTCATCTCCTTACCTGGCATACTGTTACCCCCTTAGAACAGCCCAAGGAACTGATCCTGAAAATGCAGGAGGTTAAAAGATAGGCTCCAGTTGACTGTTGGAAGTATAACTGTCAGAAGCATAACGGATGTGGTGTTTGGGGAATTTCGTTGTTGCTGCATCTTTTCCATCAGCCAGTCCAAAGGGATTTCATTAACATCTCACCAGTCCTTCTGACTAAGTAGGAATTTTGACTAGATTGTGAAAGCTTCTAGAAATAATCTATTTTGAAGTGTTAAGTATATAAATGCAAATTGAGCAGAAACAGCTGCTATTTACATTCCCTAGACACAGGATTCCACTCCCTGATGGATAGAAAAGGGGGAAAAAAAAGCCATTGAAAGAACATGAAGAAACTGGAAAAACATGGATCTAGTAAAAATGTATGCAATGGACTACATTGTTGGGGGCTATGAATTGGTAGACCTTTGCAGGTTTGCCACCACAAAGTACCACAAAGTTTGCCCACCTGCCAGAAGGAGCTTCGTGTATTTCTTGGAGAATGGGGGGGAAGGGTTGAAGGAATGAACATGCTGAAAACAAAAGCATATGAATAAATTCATGTTTCAGCCTTTTGTGCAATGGCTAACAGAGAGTCAGGCATTTTCAAAAATAGCCTCACAGAACAAAGCCCCCATTCACAACAAGATTTTGCTATGGACTTCTGTTAGTTGGAGATTATGTTCTGGAAAAATTAATGAAAGTTCCTGAAAAATATAAGTAGCATATTCTAGACCAGTGTGCCTGAAAGTGGGGGACTGTGCTGGAAGGTAAAGAAAGTGTAGTGTGAAAGCTCACCCCTTCAATGAACCCAACCTTTATCTTTTTTATTGGCCTGACAGAGGCCCTGCTACATGGCCTCTGTGTATGTTCCCATTCACTCACCTGCAGCAGATCCCTGCTGTCATGTGTTCCACTGGAAAGCTTGCACTCCATCCTGCCATGCCTGCCTCTATTGGTAACATCCCTGGCAAACATCTAGAAAAAATAAACAGTAATAGACTGTCCTCAGAAAAGAGTAGGTATGTTTAAAAACATACACAAAATGTGACTGCTAATTTCACTTGGAGCAAACCCACTCAGTCAAATCAGCATCAGGAACCTGGGCTGGGGAATTAAAGGTGGGATTGTTTTGCTGGGTTTTCCTTATAGAAGGGAAAAGGAGTTGATAGAGCCAACACAGCTGAAGATCAAGCACCACAGAAACACTTGATTCTTAGAGCCTCTAGAGCTGATTCCCTCCAGGATTAGTTCTGTTTGACTTGTGATTGCTTTTTTGCCTGCCAGCACACCAAACCAGTCATAACACAGGCAAACGTGGGACAGAAATGTCACTCCATTTTAGATACAGACTCATGCCTGCTGTTCTATCCTATGCAAATGATACATCCAATGGCAAAATGCATCCTTTAGCTCCTTCCCAGAACAGGGTCTGATCTACAGCAGCAGGTTTTGCAGCTTCCTTCTGTCTAGCAAGATGTGGCCTGAGATGCTGGGTTAAAATTCTGCTGTGCCTCAAGCATCTTTCTGGATCAAATTTATTCCCAGAGGGAAAATGTATCAGAGAAGTGAGCTCTGAAAAGAATGCTAAAAATAGTGTTAAAATTTGGAAATACAGGGCAATGACATTGAAAGATGGAAAAGATGTCTAGCCCAAACTCACACTTTATAAAAGGCTTTGCATATTTTGTAATAATTATGGATATTATTTCCCCTCCCCCTTTCATTTACAAAGACAGAGATAATAACAGACTTCAGCAAATCTGAATTTGGTTACACAGAGCCATCTGTTAATTCTGGTATATGGCAGTAGAGGGCATCTAAGGACTTCTAGTCACATATGGTAAGGGATTAAAATCAGATGGCTGAAAGAGTTACTGCTCTCACCCCCAATTATTCACCCCACTTTGTGACAGAACTTGCCACCTCAGGACCAAACAGCTCATGAAGCTGCTCCTGAACGACTGCAGTTTTGATCCACCCTGAAACTGGGGTTGATCTTACCACACCAAATCAAAAGCTGAAGCTGTTTAAGAGGAGAGGTATGAGTTAATTTCTCATCCATCCTGCAGGCAGCACTCTGTAGGAGTCCCAAGAAGGATGGTTCAGGTACAGCACAAGGGGAGACAGTAACTGCCTCAAGCAGTCTCTCCAATTTAGTCTATCTACTACTGCTGGAGCTTTAATTTCCACATACCTGGCAAAACTGCTTACAGGAGGGGTAAGCAATCCTGGGAATGGACAGGCCATGCCAAGAAAAGGCAAGCTGTTGACCAATGCTCTTTCCCTAACCAGGAAGAGTAGCTTTGTGTTTGCTTCCTCTGCTGAGCCCAAAAAATGCCAGTCTGTGTCTGGCCTGTATTTCAGTTTACAACTTCCCAACATGCCAATCAGTTATAGCACGATGCCTTGAGCCTTCCTGACATAAAACAAGCACTAATCATGACAAATAAAGAGAGAGAAGGTAGCTGGCAGGTAGCACTGTTTTCTTGTCAACTGTCCAGGTTTGTGTGACATTCCACGTCCAGCCTGTCTTTACACTGAAGTGGGGAAAGCAGCCATGCCTGTCTTGAGCCAAAAGAAGCCAACACATCAGAGCCAGGTTAAGTTTATTACCTCAAATTCACAATGCACTCATCTGAAAAGAGTATTTGATCTGAGCAGCACATACCTATAGCATGGGCAGCATATTTTCAATTAACTGTAAGAAGTTGAAAATGACATTGATTATCCTGTTATTCAAACTCTTAAATACAGCAGCACATCAGGCCTTATACTCAAGTCTCTTATAGCCTTAGCCTGAAATTTAAAAATGGCTTGTGCCCAGGAAAAGGTTCTACAACTCATTTAATGATTCACAGTACTCCTGAAATGATATTCATCTGTCTGCTTTCCATGGCAGCACTTTCAATCATAAACACTTAATTGTAGGAATTCATTCTCCAGGCCAAATAGCTCTGGGTGAATTAAACCATCTTTAATATAAGAACTAGAACAGTGATTTAAAATTAATCTTTTTCTGATGGAAGACCATTTATTCAAAGACATATAACCCAGTTTCTTCTTCATCTTCATTATACTTTGCACTCAAAACTCTCCCCTTTGGAGATAGCCACTGCATCACCTGTTTTAATTTTCCTTATTAGCTTCAGAACTGACTCTTTGCCAACAAAGAAACTTTAATTACTTAGGGATTGGCAGAGCACAGGAGAGCTGCCTGCATGCCGTCTGTCAGGAAAACTTTTTCACAGGCATTACTTGCTCTCTTAGTTTGAGAAGTAGAACTCGCAACTGGCAGGAAAACATCTCGAGCCTCCTCAAGCATAAAAGGTTTGTTTTTTTCTGGCAGCATGTAGGACAAGAATGCAAGATTTCGCAGTGCTTTCAGCTGTGCTATCTCTAGGATTTTTCTAAGACAAAGACGGGTATACATTTCTCAAACAAAACACAACTTCAAAGAGTGTGGTTGTGAACATGTGTATGTATAGGTGTATGTGTATATATACACCTATACACCCTTTCTCAGACATATACACCCTTTTATAGCCCCAAACCCAAGGTACACAAATAGTACAGCCACAACATCTTACACTATAATGTGAATATTGAAATCCATAGCAAATATTCTCCTAGTAGTTGTTGAAAATGCCTGCTATCACAACAGTTCTTGCCAGCAGTCTTTTTTTCCACCATGTTCTTGAAAATGACGTGTAATAGGAAAGAAAATGCTGTCAAAGGGTCTATATTTATAAATTATCCTCAGGTAACTTCCAGCAGTATTTAGCTAGCTGTAGTTAAGAGTTAGACAAGTCACAAAATAACAAAGTGACATACCTGAATTCTGCTGTTTATAAATAAGCCTAACATAAAATAAGGTGAAAACTGCTGTGTAAATTATATTTTTTAAATATACATATATATATACTTAGTACCCTGTCACCACATTCCACTTTTCCTTAACAAGTGCAATCAAATTATTTCTATGTTATTTTGTTTTTACTTTAAATTGTAAATAGTAAATTAGAGAAACTATAAAAGCTCCACATTTACTGGTTTTAATTAAAGGTCCTAAGTGTGTCTCAATAACCTCTTACTCAGTGCAGCTGAGGCCTTTAGATGGTACCGTAAGTTTTAAATCATTTGAAGCACATGATGAGATGAGAGAAGGATTTAAATGCCACCTTTTTTTATGGTCAGAGTTTCATGCTTGCTGGTGATTACCTATCCACTGAACTGCAAGAAAATAATCCTTCTTCTTCTCCACCATCTCTGAAAGAAAATAATATGGATGTTATTTCAAAGTACTGCTCTCTTAGTGCTACCTCTTGATGGTTTGCTTTTAAATCACAAGTGCTGGTTTACTTTTAAAACACCACTGATTCATAGAAATTATTATCCACTGAATTTTTGATTATTCTGCTTTACCAAATGTATATTCTCAAGAAAGTTAAAGCATTCACCTCTCAGTAGATAAAAATGGCAGGAAATATGGTTGCAGCTGGTTAAGAGTAAAACTGTTTGGTATACATCATCATTTATTTCACCAAAACATTCTGTTCCTCGGGCAGCTGGAAAGAGCAGAGTGGTGCAATTTACTAAAAAGCTTGTCTCTCTGCTGTATTTATTCTGTTTTAGGAACTCTTTGTGAAATAAGCAAACCTTTCTTCCAGCTGCTCAGTGAGAAATTCTCTAAGGGCTCGCACTGCGGACCTCGTTTGTCGTGTGGAGCTACAATTAACTTGTTCTAATTTGCTTGAGATAAAGGCTCAAATAGTCATATTTCTGTGCTTGAGAACCAGACATGCTGCCTGGCCACTGCAATCACAGAGCAGGGAGGAGTTATACACTGTTATTTAGCTCAGCTCAGGTGAACAGTTGCCAAAATATGGTCAATAAATAGATACAAGTGATAACCAATAGTTGACCTTTTAATTAAAGCAAATTTTATCTGACCAAAAGGTATGTCATGGATAATGGCTATTCGGTGCTGCATCTTCAGGAAGTGGGGATGCAGAGAACAAGGAAAGGCCCCTTGTATTCTTTCAGGTAGCTAGATAAATCTAGCTAAATAAACCAGTAAACCTCTTCAGCAGACCAAAGCAAATTTAGCAAAATCAGCTGGGAAAAAAATGAATTCCCCCTCTCCCCCCCCCATCCCCTGCTCACATCATATTACATAAATAAATCAGCATGCTAGCTCTCCAGTGAATTTGGCATACTTTTCAGGAACAAAGTGAAAATCATTTCTAGCAACAAGCACTCCACACTACTGTAAAAATGTTGTTGCTTCCTTCATTGCTCATGAAAGGGGGTTTTGCCTAAAGGAAAAATAAATAAATCTACTCGTCCCTCCTCTTCTCTTTTTGAGCACGTTTGAAAACAAGTCAGAAATATTATCTATTCTGCTTGTGATTTTCAAGAACTCTTACTGTTTATGTTTTCACTACTAACACATATATCAATTAAAAATATCTACTAGATGGAAGATACCCTGCCCAAACCAAAACGTTCATGCACAGTAGAAAGTATCTGGATAAGAAATCACAGATTCCTTAAGTTTGTGCCTTTCATGTGTAGTTGGATGATACACCTCTAGAACTAGCTCAGAAGCATTCATAACCATATACATACAGGCAATATTTGTCCTAGAACTACTACCCCAAAATACAGACTGAAAATAGAGCACTTGCTTTGAACTGTACTTACAAATTTTAAATCCCCATTTGTACAAACTAGTTTCCTCTTCATATCAGTGACTCTGTTTAGAAGAATTACTGTTTGTTAGTTGGCTATTAGAAACCTTCTTTTATTTACTTGATGGAAAGCTAAGTTTTCAGTCTGCTGCTTCTTTTCTTTCTCCATTTCACACCTCCCTCCTACTCAATTCTAATTTTTTATAGAGTTAAACACTTAAGGCAGACCGAGGATGTATTAAACATCCTAATGCCAAAAAACCTAAAAAGTAGTTTAAAGTAGTTTCATGCACCATATGTGGCCCATAATCCCAAAAGTAATTTAATTTAATCACCTTTTCTTACCCTTAAAATTATTTATTTTTTTCTCCTCTGTGACTGTCAAAGACTCACGCAGACAGAGAGAACCAGCTAACATTGTTGAAAGCAACAGTGAAATACTAACTTACTCCACCGAGCCTATGGCACTTGGGGAAGTCTCATACCAGAGGATAAAGGTAACTGTGAACCTAAGTATTCTACTCATACGAGGTGCCAAAAGTGTCATTTAAAGATTGATTTTTAAGTTTGAATTTCATTGCTCTTGTAAATTTATCAGATCTTTAGTACTATTTTAAAAATGCATTAACTTCTCAGGAAAAAAACAAAATAAATTAACAGAACTCTGTATAGGACAGACCCTGCTAATATACTGCCTATTTAGTTTTTATGCTACCTTTTTCATAACAATATCTGAAGTTTTAAGTAACAAATATTTATGACATTCCTCTGTTCTTGTTACTGATTCACCACATAAATCACGGTCTTCCTCTCTGCCTTCACAGTAGCCAGCTGTGGTTTTAGAAACAAATTATTATGACTTCAAGTGATGAATAAACAGCAGAAGCAAAGGAAGTCTTGAGATACTATCCACATAAAAATGCCATTAATAAATAACATAGGAAAAGAGAACTACAGCAAAGCTGTAAAAAGGCAGCTTTGCATCCGGACAAAGATGTATTCCATTTCTCTAAGATGAATTAGTGAACTTTGAAGGAATAGCTCTAATTTGAACACTGTTATATCAAAATAACTTATTTTTGAGCAAAAGCTCTATGCCTGCATATATGTATCTGAAATTATTTTAGTAATAAAAAAATGTATTTATATTCCTTTTTTTGTTGTTGCTGCTGTTGTTTTCTGAACATAGTGAAGCCAGTGCAGTTCTGAAAATATTAAATTAGATTTTAAACAAGGTCTCACATCGTCAGTAGCAGAACTGTAAACTAAATTTCAAAGGACACAGACATATTTTCTCCTCTCTTCAAACCTATCCAGTGAAAAGTTAGTGGGGATTCCAGAAGGCTGATCTAAGGCTATCTGAACTGCACAGATGAAAACAGGCACAAGAATGACCTTCAAGACCTAAATTGTTTTAAACCACTTCTGAGAATGCTTAAGTAAGAAAATCCATGTTTGTTATTCAGACGTCATCTGAAATCTGCTGTGCTGTCAGTGATTAGAACTACCTTTTTTTTTTCATAAACTAAATAATTAAATTCAAAAGCACTTTGGCATTACAAACTGATTAAATCATATTGACCAATTCACTTAACAAAATTATTTTTCCCCTCAGATGAATCTGCTTAATTGCTAACTACAGTATTTATTTCTTTTAAGAGAACTATTAACTCCCAGTACTCCTCCCTCACCCCCTGATGTTTACAAATTCTAAGTAACAGCTGTTACAAAAGCCTTCAGGAACTGTCCTCCATGGTCCCCCGTTTTGTTTATTTTTTTATATTTTTTAAAGAAACACTGAATTTCAGGAGTTTCTGGGGAGTGCGGTCAAGGCAGGAATGTCCCTATGGGAGCTTTCCCTGTGCAGGGAGCTGATGTGCCGCTGCTGCTCTGCTCCCTCAGCTAGACCGTCCAGTCTAATACATATTCATTTATCCCTTAGATAACAAAGGCTTCCCACTCACACACACACACTGATTTTTAAAGAGATTATTTGTTGTGTTATTTTATAGTAATTTTTCCCCATAGGACATTAAAAAGACAGCCCTGATTCTTCCTCCCGTCAAACCTGAAAAATACTCCCTTCTCCCAAACATCTCCGTTGCAGGGAGCCCTGACCTGCAGCCCGGCTGGGACAAATAAGGCTACTTCGGCTTTGTTTCCCTGTTTTCTTTCCTATTTATATATATAGATATTGGGAGGGGGGGGAGTGTTGAGGTCTTTCTAAGTCGGCTCAAGCGGCGGCGGGAGGCGGCTGGTTACCGAACAGCACCCGTGGTGCAATCAATCATCTTTAAGCCAATAAAAAAAGAAAACCCACCAGCTTCGGGTTTATTTAACAATAAAAATAAATATATAAATAAATTGAAAAATCAACATCCATTTATATATTTCTTGCCACTCTGCAGTTGCTTAAGACATATTGGACATTCAAGACACTTGGATGCTTTATCTGTACTGCAAAAGCTTAACTCATTCACTCCTAGTACACATTTGAGGTATATCTTGTACTTGAGGAATGATAGATGCTTTAGAAAATCAGATAAGATTTGATTTGATCTAACCCTTCCAGCCATGATAATGACTACAGGAAGGTGCAGCAGCAGGTAGGACAAAGAGAGGACAGTTTGGAGCAGTACCTGAAGTCACAAGAGGCAAAAGTGGAACAGGAAAGCATGTAACTGAAAGCGCTTGTTTACAGCAACACCAACCTAGCTGTGAATAGATAAAATAAAAAGAAGCCCTGAAAGATGCCAGCTTCTAGATAACAAGGAGAGATTCATGGTAAGAAAAGCACAATACAGAAGCTGTTAGAGTATAGCAGGAAAAAGAGCACTAGTTGGGGAAGGGGCAAGGGTTAAAAGACACCCAAAGTGCAAAGCTCTGTGTCCAACACACCAATGAGGTTAGGACCAAAAGGACAGTGTGTCAAACTACATGACAGACAAAACTACCTAAATAAACACTTTCCAAACATATAAGCGTGCCTACCTACAGTCTGGTTTAATTAAACTGATGCAAAATTTGGGATGAAATTTTTGTAATGACATTAGACTAGTTACAGGTATTTGTTTATTCCAAAGCAATATGGAAATGTCCATATGTAAAGTTTCACCAAATCGAAGTCAAGTTCTATGCCTGGTCTGTAAATAACAATTATATTAGATGGATTTTTCCTAACACTGGCTTACGTTTTCAGTTGTTTTTTCTCTTTACATAAATCCCAGTTTCAATTAGAGCTATTGACTTCAGGAGCAGCCAGACAGACAGTAGTGCTGCCTACAGTCAGAGCTGTGGAAACAGCAAATTTTGAGTCTGGCCCAGAATACACCTTACCTGTTAGTTGACACTGCTCTGATTCCTTTTCTCACCAAAATAAAAATGTGGGGCCAAAGAATGTCTCTAGCTTTTCAAAGACAGAATAATGGAAAGTGAAGCAAAACCCAAACATGCTCCACAAAACCAGG
>JAVHNF010012989.1:7617-18638 GCA_034783455.1 Micropsitta finschii
CTTACCCTCCCATGCTGTTTCAAAAACAGACATCTCCCTTGCAAGAGGTTCAGCTGACAAGCAGTAAATTGATTCATGGTAATTCGGTTACTTTCTAATGTGTGCATTCAATTGACTTAAAAATTTACCATGATATACATCAGGTGTAAATCATACAAAGAGGGGTCAAAAAGAAGGAAGCACTTGTCCAAGTGAAACAGTTTAAACACAGGTAGATACAATATTGTCTCATGCTGGCAAAGGAGGGAAGTACTCGTATGGAGAAATAACATAAGACCTTTGAAGAAGCCCTTCTTTTGAGTACTAATTTTCAGCACTTCTCTTACATTATCAACACAAGAACACAGTCTACCTAGAAAATAACCTCTTGCTAGAGCAATCCCTGTAGTTTGCTTAAATAGTGTCCACATTGAAAATGGGTCATGAGCTACCTTAAACAAAAGGAAACCAAGGAATGTTTTCAGCAAATGTCAAAGAGAAAAAAAAAAAACCAAAACCAAAACCAAATAAACCAGAAAAGACAGTGACAACTAGCTAACTTCCCTTGATTTTCTATGTCAGCATGACAAACTTGCTGGCAGTTTTTCAACAGACTATCCAGCAAAGACTATTAATAAGCCAGAAGAAAGTTTACTTAGTCCAACCAACAGATTTTGACATAAAGGGAAGAAAAACAACACCTCTTTACATTGCCTTAATGTCAATCAAGATGAGGCTAATCTTTAACTGTCAAATACACTACCTACTGCTTTATACTTTCCAATAAATGAAAAGCATCCTGCTTACTTTTCCACTTCCCATCACCCTCACTGCTCCTCAGAAAAAAAAGGGCTCAGCTGTAAATCTGACACAATTACTGCATCAGATCTGTGCCTAATCTGAAGCTGCACCGCTTCTCTTAACCTGACCCTCTGGTCAGGCTGTATGACAGCTTCCTCGGAGACTGCACCATCACTAGACTTAATTTCTAAGGAGTAGTTGCCCACCGACTATTTCTAGTCAACAGTATTTCTTGAGCTGTGTGCTGATGAAATAAGTTGTCCAAGCAGCACATCCACCTGATGTTTCCCTTCACTCTATGAAAGACCTTGATTACACAAGGACAATCTGCTGTCAAGGGGGATTTTCTTCATTTAGCATTAGCTAATATGTAGGTTATGGTGAGAGAAATAAAGCTGCTTATAAACATTCCTCTTCAGTAATTAAAACTTTGCTCAGAGGCACGAAGCCAAAAATGAAGGAACTAATTGACTAAATGAATTGCTTCTGCAAGTTGAAATTAGTTCAGAGTTTCATCCGCAGATCACA
The DNA here is from genome assembly GCA_034783455.1 of Micropsitta finschii. Lineage (NCBI taxonomy): Eukaryota > Metazoa > Chordata > Aves > Psittaciformes > Psittacidae > Micropsitta > Micropsitta finschii. The sequence goes on from JAVHNF010012989.1 coordinate 8,926, forward strand.
TTTTTCCTCTATAGTGCTTTGAACTGAGCTGTGAAATGGTGACTTTACCCAGCCTGCCAGCAATGTGACAGTGTTTGCACACTCTGCTTATTCATGTGTAAAAATTGTGAGCATTTGACTTCATTTAATCAATTATCCCTGCAAACAAATTGGCTTCAGCTTTTTAAAGGGAAGTCTAATCTTCTGATTATCTGGTTTAATTTCAGATATTCGATCATAAAGATGTTAATAAAATGCAAACTCACACTGAGAAGCAGATGCTCCTAGAAACACACTAGCTAAAGTCATTTCCATGTCACTCCTTAAAGAGTCTCTTAGATGGGTAAAAACTGCAGATTCTACCATGCCTAATAACTTCTACCATTCTGAGCCCAGAATGCCCAGAAGAATAGTGACCATAATTAAACAGCAAGTTCAGACATGTTCTTACTCACTAAAACGAGCACGTTGCAATGTAACAGCTAAGAGACCATACCCATTCAAGTCTGGACATTTGCTGCTTTAGAGTCTGCTTTTAGTTACTCTCTTCTGTTCAGGCACAAGAGCAAACACCACCAGAGCTCTCCTTCTGCAGCAGCTTCTACTCAACACCTCCTCCAAATACCATGCTGTGTCACTATGTTAGCAGGGCAGTTCACACCTTGATAGCTAGGTTCAGCACCCCCTTCCCAAGTCCAGCCCTGGATGTACTCGACCTCTGGGGCCAGGGTACTGGTGCAGGGCAGCCCTGCTCACTTTGCTCCTGCCTGCCCTCTTAGGCAACATCAAGGAGGGCTGCACTAGCAATCAACTTGCACGGTGGGGGCTGTGAGAAGTAACCAGCTGCTTCAGCAGCACTTGATGACCCTCTGTCTGAGAAAACATGAAGACCCCATATAGCCCATCTCAATGTGCAGGCTGAACCACCAGGATATATGCTATCAGGCACTTGAAACAAGCAAATACAGGCTATTTTGCAGTTATATTATTGAAGATGAACATATCAATGCATAATATATTTTCCTGAAAAAATATTTTTCAACATTTTTTAAGATACAAGCATATTTAACCATTGTTTCTTTTGTATGGGAACAATGACAGTATTTTAAACAGAGTTAAATTTGTTGCAGATTATTACTATTAATAATAAGGGGGGTTTTAATCAAAAGAAGAAGGGTTAATGTAGAATTTTCAGACAAGTATTTATAAGGGTATACATTTGTGTGGTGAGGTATGCACAATCTTACGGCCTGAAAAGGCTCTATACAATTAACTAAATTAACCCTGCTTCTTGTGCTAGTTGTGGGTATCAAGAACAAGGAAAGTAACTAGGCAGCTGGGAACTCAATCATATACTTACTCTCCAGAAAGGAATACAGACCATCTGTTTTTTTTTTATGAAGAGAGAATGGGTTAGGAAGCTAATTAAGACTTAGCAATGGTTCATGCAGGTTTTTCTGACAAGTGACAGTGGCTGTCCAGATCAGTGAGGGTGGAGGATTACCCTGTCTAAGAAAGAGTCTAACAAAAGTAGACCCAGGGACCAAGAGCCTCCTTTATTCTGAGTTGGTTTAGGACAGTCTTTGATCTCTGCCATACTGAGTTAAGTGAAGTTAACCTACATGGAGGGGCTGATGTACTCCTTGCCAAGGGACAGCAAATGTTGCTGTGGAAACTGCCTCCAAGGATATACTTACTGATAGTCACAGGCACCATATTGTTCTGCTGTGGCTGGTATTAGAAGTTTCAAGGCTTTGTGCTTCATAAACCTTAACCCAATGTTTACTTAGTGCAGCTTTTTGCATTTCATGTTTCTGAAATCTTTCATATGAGAAAATTCTGATGGCAGGTATGATTTACAGTTTGGAGGTACAATGACAGGTGCACAGAGCTGCCAGAGTGCTGCAGGCTACCTTTAATAGACTGCACACTGCCAATTTGCACATAAGATATTAAAGAGATGTTATTTTTTCGTGTAAATGTGAAAGTACAACCATTGACATGTATTTCTACTATACCTGCTACATTTCTTCAGCCTCATGATTTTCTTTGTGCAGTGCCTATGCTTCACTCAAATTCTGAAAATCATGATAAAATAACATGATGCATTACTCCTCATATGGTGCCCTTTAAAATACACATGCTAAAATTGGCTGTAATAAACACCAAAAGCTGTGCCTCAATACCCATATTTATTAGGCATTTAAATAAGATCAGTTCATCAAGGACTTCAGTCATGTTAAAGCTAAAAAGACACAGCAGGAAACAGAAAGGCAGACCTCCCTCTTTAGCAGGAGGTGGGTTACCTGCATACAGGCTTGGAGGAGGCACTTTTCATCCAAAAATTTCCCAGATTCCTTGGTGCTTCTAAAATAAACCTGCCACTCTGTTGAAAGAGGTGAAAGGCGCAGCATTTTGCCAGCTGTCTGGGTGCTAGATTTGGGCTGTCCTCTTAAAAGTTTGGCTGGTATAGTAGATGTAGTACAGAGATGACAGAATGATCTTAACATGCATGTGGGATTAATATATGAAATATTAAGAAGCTGATTTTATTATCTGCTTAGGAATTACACTGGGGTTAGCTTAGTAAAGTTTGTATTTTGTACATCTAGCTATTTGGAAGAACAAAGATTCTTTTATAAAATATTTCTCCATGATGACTTTAAAGAAAATATCTGCAAAACACACAATGGATATAAAATAAAGTGGTAAATTCTATTCAGTTTTGCATATGTTTGGTTATCTCCTCCAGGGCATCTGAAATGCTACAATAGCAAAGATTTGTCTAGTATCCACCCTCACTTGCGAGTGACAGCAAGTAGGGTCATGCTTTTCTGTCTGGGTTAAGAATGAGCTCCAATGTAATGTGAAGGGCCAAATTCACCTTGAAAATCCAAATATGTCCTGTCAGCCCTGGAATTCAAGGTAGCTGTGAAGACAGGATAACAGCTGGAGCACTTTGCCTCAATTTGTTCTCAACCGTCACACACTTCTAATCTTATTTATTCATTGTCTTAATATTTAACTCCTGGGCAGAAGATGTCATGTCTCAGGTCTACCAGAATGTGAGTATTTTACGGAAAGACAAGCAGAAACCCTCAAAGTATTTGGAACTTCAGGATATATGAAGTTCATGGAGAGATAAAACCGCTGTAGCTCTTGTTCTAGTTGCAAAAGATGCTTGGACCAGACGAGGGCACAGCCCTCAAAGAACAGTTCTAAAATGAATCATGAATATCGGGAAACGTTATTAACAACATGTTAGGCATATGCAGCCACCTTATTTTCTGTTTAAAAAGGCACTCCTTGAAAAAATCTATTAAGATCATATTCTGTTACACAAGCCTGAATTAAAGCATAGTCTCTGAAAACTCTTAATAAAAATTCAACCAGACACTTAGGAACAAGACATGGGAAAGTCCTAATGTTTCAGGAAGTAGGGGCTAATTAAAAAGGAACCATCTATGTTCATTCCTAAACTCTCAAAACTGTTTAACATTCGTTACTAATACACATGCTATATCAGAGATAAGTCCAGCACAGGAATGAGAACTGATTTCAAAAGCTATCTGTGGTCATTCAATGTAGATCTAACATGAACACTGACTTATCCTCACTGTCCTGGACAGCAGAATGGAAATTGTTCACTTTCTGTGGCTGACAAGAATGACCTTTCCTTGTTTTCCAGAAGCATTAAGATGCTGTGGCAACAAATGTGCTGTCTTACCCATCCAGAAGTTTCTCATTAAGTCTTGCAAAGATACACCTTGTCTGATCCTGCTGGTTTTACCTTCTTAACTTGGTGAATCAGTCCTTTGTATGTTTACCTGAGCTACGCCAGCATCAACAGGAGCACTGAAACAGCAAAATGAATGTTAAATGTCTTGCTGGTTCAGTACTTGCTTTCACAGGTCAGGACTGAAATTCACTTGACTTCTTTTTCAGTTGCACCAAAGTAAATTTGGGGATTAACAATGTGCCCTCTTTTAACTGAGGTTGCATTGAGAAAGTTATCACCCCAGGAGACATTCAGCCTGCTGCAGGTTGCTGCCATCCCCAACCTGCAAGCTGGATTATTCTCTGAGCATTACACAGTCTACACCTATGAGCATGAGCCACATGCCTTAGAAAACCATTAAAACGACAGACTGGAAAGAGCTTGTGATTGAACCGTTGGATGCTTTTTAAAAAAAAAATAAATAAAGAGACTCTTTACCTGCTGCCTGTAGTAATTAATGCCATCAGGAACCACAGAGCTTAACATCTCTACACCTCATCCACAAGCCCTTTTCTGGTATGTTTAGTAAAATCAGATGTGTCTGCAAGAATATGAGCCCATTGGTCAGGAAAGCTGTGGCCTCTGTCAGGAGATCCTACACAACCTATGAAGTAGCATGGTGTGTTTACAAAGTCTACAAGTGACTTGCAATTTGATGTTAGATAGACACTTCTCTTTGCTGTATTTTTACAACAGGCTGACCCAGTACTTCTTGTTCCCCATGAAACGACCTGCAATCCCTTTAGTGAAGAGCATTTCCCAAGGCAAAGGCGTGGTTCAGATTCAAAGTTAAGCTTCAGCTAAATGGAGACCAGGCTAACACAGACACTAAGATCTTCCTGAAGTCTGCAGTAGAGATGCTATGGCAATGAAGCTAACTGGATCAGCTTCCCAGTATGTTTTTTAAGAGAGCCCCAACACCAGGAAGAGGTGAAAATACATTGCCAGGGCAATGGCAATCCAGCCAGTTGTAAAGCTGTGGGTTAAGTGCTAAAAAGATTAACCTGAGAGCTATTCTTTAGAGAGTTCAAGGGGCCAGTTTTTGCTCTCAGTTATGCTGGAGTCCAGGAAATAGAGTCTATTGTCACTCCAAGAAGTATTTCACCTCAATTTTTCACTGCAGCTGCATGCAGCTGTGACAGGCCAAAGCACATCAGCAAGACATTCACAAAGCACCACCACCCCTCCAGACACACACGCTCTACCCAGCCCCAGGCTAAATTCTTCCAGTGTTAGTTACAACATCAAAATGACAAAACCCAATTGTTTTGTTCAAGAGAACATCTTTTACTGCCTAGGAAGAGGCATGAAGCATCAGGTGGTATTTTTATTTTTATTCCCTTGTTGAAAGAAGTCACTCCCCTGTGCTTCAGTTACATATGGGATTTTTCCTGTCATTTAAGTGCAACCCGTTTCTGTGACAGCCCCAGTATTCCAGCACAGTATGTACCCTGTCGCTGGAAATGCAGAGTGTTCATCTAGCTCCTTCAAGGCTGACACTGAGATTTGTCTCACAAATTATCAGGCTGGAATAACTCAGGTAGGACTTAATCCAAAGCCCATTGAAATTGGTGGAAAGCCTCCCACTGACTTCATCCAGCTCTGGACCAGGACCTCAGGGCTTTATACAACCACCATCCTAAGCACAGGATTCTCTCCACCTCTGAGGAGCAGGAAAAAGCCTTGACTTTCCTGCAGATCATTTAGAGACACAGCACATCCCATCACCCAAATGGCTGGTAGGTGATTATTTTCCTTGACCTCACTCCTGATCAGTACAGACCACATTAGAAATGCTAGGAGATGTGCACAGTTAACACAGCCATACTTTTTCCTGGGTTTTCCAGCCTATATCTGGAAAGCCTTGCTCTTCCATGAGGTGCAAGAGCATGGGTTCCTGCAAGCCTCAGTGCATGTAATACATCATAGAATCATACAATGGTTTGGGTTGGGAGTGATCTTCAAGATCATCCAACTCCCCTGCCATGTGCAGGGACACATTTCACTGGATCAGGCTGCTCAAAACCCCATGCAACCTTGAGCACTGCCAAGGATGGGGCAGCTACAGCTTCTCTGGGCAACCTGTGCCAGTGCCTCACCACCCTCACAGTAAAAAATTTCTTCTTAATGTCTTATCTAAATCTATCCTTTTTCAGTTTAAAGCTATTCCCCCTTCTGCTTTCCATACATGTCATTGTAAAAAGATTTCTTGTAGGCATCCTTTAGGTATTAGAAGTCTGCTATAAAAATCTCTCTGGAGCCTTTTCTTCTCCAGGCTGAGCAAGCCCAAGTCTCTTCTGAGCCTGTCCTTATAAGGCAGGTTCTCCAGCTCTCTGATCGTTTCTGTGGCTATCCTCTGGACTCACTGTAGCAGGTATATGTTCTTATGTTTGAGGCCCCAGAGCTGACAGGCTGTGGGAAAGCTGGACAAAGTCCCTTATGCCTGCAGTTGGCCACATCCACCCTAAACAGGTCTGCACTGCTACTCCAAAGATGCTGATAGACCTCCAGAGAACCCAGACAAATATAAACAGTTAAAAAAATCAACTGAATAAAACCTGAGTGGATGCAGCAAGCCCATGTGGGGAATTCAGGACATGAGGGATACCTTGAAATTATAAAAGATTAAATGCAAAACCTTTACTAGCTTTCTGAGTTGGTGGCGATCTATATGAGAGTTCCCACAGGATGAACGACTAGCCAAAGCATGTGCTGGGGTGAACCACACTGTTGGTCTTTAAAAGACAAAACTAGCCTCTCCTCAGGATCAGTCATAAGCATATCAATGCCAGGGCTACACAGAACAACTAAGCATCAATACCAACAGTATTTTAATAGAAAGAAACCAAAAAAGACACAAAGCCTAACATCAGCCCTCAAGGATTGAACTTTCACTAAGCATCTCCAAAGATGAGACATAAGTGCCTGGACATTGGTGGCTCCAGCATGACAGGCACATCCTGACCAGTCCTCATACAGCCTCTGGCCCCTGGGGAAGACACGATAAGGTCGAGCCACTCCCTCTTGGGTATGTGGTGCATGAGACCATGTTGCTACAAGGCATCTGCATCCCTCGATCTCTCTTGGACACAAACATCTGGCTGGAAAGACAGGCTTTCCATGTGCCTTTATCCCAGGAACTTGGCAAGGCACGTCACTGTGGCTGGCTGGGTTATAAATATTGCTGTCTGATATGGCTGCTTGCACTTCTGAGTTTACTGTTCAACTCAAAGAAGCCTAAACAGTGTCTAGGAAGCCTATCAAAAATGTTACAGCTCACACATAATCATCTATCTGTCCATCTCCCAGTGGACATGCTTACCATCAGCAGTGGTTTCCCCATAGCAAGGCTACAGCCCACTGATAGGAGCACACAGGGAAATTCCCTTTGCCCCAGCAGCAGGTACCAGCGCTCAGAGCACTTTCAGCTCTCATGCAACCCTTTAGGACTGCATGATTCACTTGATCAAATACCCAAATGTGTTCAGACAGGGGGAGGTCTGGCAAGCAGACTGCTGTAACTTAAGACATGTACACAAACATTTTGCAGTCCTACTTTTACAGGTGAAGAAGATTTCCAAATCCCTATAAATCCGAATTCACCAAAACCAACCCAGCATGACATAATCATTTTCTAATAACTGCCCAAATGCTGTTGTCCTTAGCTCGGTGTGAGCAGTGCAATGCAATGGATAGGAAGGATGCTCAGCTCCTCCCTGGTTTTGCTCCTGTTGGGGCAGGTTTCAGGGTATCTGAGCTCCCAGAGTTACATCTGAACTTGAGAATCAGGCTCTGTTATTGTTGAGGCAAACCAAAAATAAAAAGGCCAGACTAAATTATTTTTAAGACCTCAAGATTTTTAAAGCAGTCTTGTGACTTTTCAGGGGTCTGACTCATGACACTTGAATGCTTGAAGTTGGCAGCAGCAGAGGGAGTACAGCAAGATTTAGCATACAGCAATTTATTGCTAAAAGCCTACAGATGTGTGGGAAAGGGCATGGAGTGCTTCTGCAGCGATTCAGCAGACAACAGGGATGTGGGCCCAAGCCCTTCTCCTCCAGCCAGGCTGCTGTGGAACTTGCCTCCTCCACAAAGGTTATCACACAGCATTCAGGCAAAGCCAAGTGGCAAAAACACTTCCTAAAATCAGGCATGGCTGGGTGGGGAGAAGGCTGTTTCCCATGTCAGCGGCCACCACTCTCTGGCCCAGCCACTTGGCTTCCCCATCATGCAGGGGCAGGACTGGCCATCACCCTGCAGGGTTCCCCAGGAAGGGTTCCTTTGAGGGACACAGGTGAGCTGCTGGCTGCAGCTTTTGCCTCCTCAGGGCTTTAGTTTCCCCATGAGTGATCAGGGACCAGAGTTAGGGCCAATGCATAAGACTGCAGGCTGTATGGTGATATACGGATACACCTGAAGTCCTGTATTTCAGCTTCCATGGCAGTGAGGGCAGAGCCCCTTATCTCCAACCCACTGTGGCCATCACTGCTTCTACAAGCCGGCTGCGCTACATCATTGATGCCCAGACCACTTCACAGCCTCTGCATACCCATGTAAGAGCTTGGATGCCTTCACAGGAAGTTCAAGGCATTTTTCCATAGTAGAAAACACCTCCCAGACTACACCTCCCAGCATCCTCCACAGGCCACCCAGGACCTCTATTAGCAACAAACCCTGAAGTCTCCACCTTCCCTTTATGAAGATATTTTTTAAAGCAGTATACTAGAAGCATATAAATACCACGCGCTATACCATGCACTGCGCTCTGCAGTCCCTCCCACTCTGCCCAACAAACATACTTTGCCCCAGGCCTGTGGGCAGACCTGGAACAAGAAGGCAGTTCAGTGCCATTGTACATTTGCTCCTCTGCCTTCTGGAGAGGTCACCAGCTAGATGAGAGCTGCAATTTGCAAAGGGAGGCTGGCACCTTTGGTACCACACTTCAAATGGGTTTATTCAATCATCAGGCAATGCTGCTGCTTTCCAGACCCCACAGGTTCAACTTAGAGCTTGATGAGACCTTACATATCAAGTTCTGCATGGCAAAACTTCCTTCAAAAACAAAGCAGGATATTGTGTCTCATCAACCTGGGATTCCCACCCCCAGGTAGCATGAACTTCCATTAGAGAACCCTGCTGATGTAGCAAGGCCTTATTAAACAACTCAAAGCAGGCATAATAAAAAAATGTATTTGGTATTGCATTCTGCTGACTTCCATTTAAAACTTCTCTGAAAATGTATTTTCTCCTATAGCATTCAGAACCCAAAACACTATGGTTTTGTTAGCACATGGGAAAGACCAGAAAAAAAAAAATGAAGTCCATATGCAAAATTAAATACAAAATTAAGAACAAAATATGCTTAAAACTAAGTTCAAATTTTTTTAAAAAAATGACTGCAGTGACTAAATCAAACCTTTGTATCAGAGAAGACATTACAAAAATAAATTAAGCCTGACTTCTTCCCTACTTACTCCAGTGTAAATCATGGGAAATTCTATTAAAGCAAACAACTGAACAGGTGTAAAATAGGGTTAATGAAAAGTCATTCCCAGTATTTTCATGCTGCTTCTCTCATAAATTGACATCATCATACCCACATCAAGTTCTTTTCTCATTCAAACCAAAGTAAATCTGCAATAGCTGATAGCAAACGCTACCCTTACACCCACAAAAAGTGACAAACAGTACAAATACAACAGCAATTGCACAGTAACAGCAGACAATTCACAGATATGCTATACTAATATATCAAACGTTATCTTAGCTTTCAATGGATATCATTTTAGCACGATGTCTGAAATCCCTTTAGCATTACCTCTCACTTGCATGACATCTAAACATGAGTTTCCCTATCAGTAATTTCGTGTGGCCACAGTCCACATTCACTGTTTACATTTATCCATGAAACAAAGTAACTAGAAGCCATTTAACATTTACCACAGCCTGAGAAAAT
>JAVHNF010012990.1:5134-17239 GCA_034783455.1 Micropsitta finschii
GTCATGGACAAGGCTACAAGGACTCTCAAGATAAGGAAGGTATGCAACAAGAGGACCAGATGTCTTCTTTTAAAGCAATGCAGGCCTTCCTCCTCTTGATAAGGCCTGAGAAACAGGTAAACGGCTGCAAAGGAAAACAGCTCGAGGAGCCTCTCAGGGTCATAAATTAGCCCAAACAAGAACATGCAGTTAATTGGAAAACTAAACATTCCAATGTTCTTAACTAATGGATTGCCAGAAAAGGATTAAATAAGTGGGGGCATTTCTCCCTAAATGATCACCATGACCCCCAGAGACCATTCCTCCAACTCACAGTACCTGCGCTGCAGCCTTACCCACCCACACTGCTGTGTGCAATGAGTAACGAGAACTGGGTGGGCATTTCACAGCATTATGAAGCATATGTATACAATAAAGGTATATCAGCTGTGAACTGTTTCTTCTCAGTGTGTGTGACAGGCAGAGCAATCCCCCCCACGCACTCAGTACTGCAATCAAGCCATGTCGCTATCTAACCTGTCATTCTGGTTGGAGAGTTTATCTCCCAGATTTTGGTGGCATCCACATGGCAGCATGTATTTTGTCCTGAGACAGGCAAGAAACTGGAAAGCTGACTAAGAGTGGAACACAGTGCTGCTTTCAACCACTTCCCAAACAGCTTGAGTATTAATTCACAATTCCAGCGTTATTCCAGACTTTAAGATGGTAAGAATACATCTTCTGTTTCTGCCCTTGGGCTCCAAGCATTAAGTCCTGTTTCCCCAGCAACATTAAATTCTGTGTTGGTCAGAAACGTGTTCACTAAATATATACTTATTTAAGTCTGAGATAACAGAAAACTTCCTATTACTTGCTCCGCAGGGGAAAACTTTTGTTGCTGTTGCCAACTTTGACACACCCAATCTCAATTACTTCAGTATTTTATGTATTAGGAACACTGCTTCAACACAGCTTTCTGTACGGCTTTTGATTAGTATTTTCATTTCTTTCTTTACCTTGTTTGACAGAATTTTACCTTGAGTGTAGAATCACTCCAGGATAGAATTTCATCTGAGGATTTTGGCCAGGACATCGTGCTTACAGTTATTACAGTTTATAGCATTACCTGAGGCTCAAAAAAATAAAAAGGCAATATTTTTCCTCTTTATCAATTATGCATATACTTTTCCTGGAATAATCTGTGCTCCAATAGGGTATCTTTGGAGGAGCTTCTTGGCATTCTGGCTACTTGCCGTTAAGGAAGGGCTGAAAATCAAAATTAAACAGTCTTACCAAAAGGAGTTGGAGAGCAAAAGTGCCCTCAACAAAACTGTCCCCTGGGCTCTGCTCCACACCATCATCTCTTGCATAATCAGCACTTACACTACACACAGAAGCTCTGATGCACATTATGGACCAGAAATCTGCACTCTCCATTCTTACGGCCACCACTTTTCATGTCAGTATCTCATAGGCTTGCTTAATCCCTAGGAGCAGGCATACATCAACACTCTTAAAGTTTACAGACAAAAACATGGAGCTACTCAGAGGTTAAATTACTTGTCTCACAGCAAGTAACAGAGGATTTTAAAGTGCGGATCTGTGCTTTTTCCACTAGAACACCACTTGTACTGCGTTTTGTCAGGTACATGTTTGAGCCTGTATCCATAGTACAAGTAAGGAAAGCAGCCAGCCACTCTCCTTAGATGTTTGACAAGAACAGATAGTTATCTCTGTGACTGGCTTTCACAGTCAGTCATTATGCTCCCTGTGGTATTTTACATTTACAATGCCTATGTAGTCACTTCTGCAAGCTTTACAACAGAAACCAACTAACATTGGTTTTTCCACAGCCTTACTTAAATTGATGCCAGAGGGTCATCTTTAAAAGATTTTAGTGAGCTAAAATACCCCAACCAAACAACAAAACCCAACCCAACCCCAAAATAACCCCCCAAAACCAAGCAATCAGAGAAAAAGAATAAAAATAAATTACTAAATACATTCACTGAAATATAGACTAGTTGAGAATTAAGTCCTCTCTCTGTAATTTGAAATGAAGAATCCAGCACAGGATAACTTATCAGTGAAAGTCAGTGGGCAGATCTGGGTGAATTTTAAGACTGTGAGGATCACTGACATTACATTTTTGACCATATTCACAACAGTACAGTTTTATCATCATTACTATTTAATTTCAGCAGCAGTGTGCTCACCACAGGATTCACCTAGTTTCTCTACCTACCTACACATTATTGCTGTGTATTTCTCTGCTTTCAGATGAAGTAATTCTTAACCCTGTGTCCAGCTTCTACTAGTTACTATTGCTCACGTGGCACAGAAGTTGCAAAAAGGGGAAAAGATCTCTCAAGACTGTCACTCTGCAGTGTTCGAGCATTAGTCATCAACAGCTAAGATTCAATGTGATAAACCTCTATGGTTTAGGCGTAGGAATGGTGAAACTAGTGTTAGTTGTTTTCCTATAGGTTACAATCTTGTAATTAATCTTGTCTTTATATTTTTCTATGATATTTAAATATGCAGAAAACTATGCTGGTTTGACAAGTTAGCATTTTTGTTGTTACCCTCTATGTTTCCCAAAGCTACAAAAGAGACATTGGCTTCCCATACAAAGATGTTACCTTATAGAAAAGTTTCTTCTTGTACAAAACCAAATTGGTTTTAACTCCCAAAATAGAAGATGATCGAATATTACAAGATGACACATTCCCACTGGGGATGTGGATTTAGGAAAAAGCTGAGCAGCAAGCTCACAAAAAGCTAAGCCCTAACACCTTTAGTTAAAACATCCTGTAAAGAGGATTGGGTTCAGCTACATCAAATCCTCTACACAAACACAAAAGACAGCTTCTGACGGAAAACATTTTGAAATGGACAATCAGACTTCAGGAAATTAAAAATGTGTGAATAACTGTATGGAAACAGGTTAAAAGAAATGCATGACATCCCAAATTTAATATCTGACTTGTAAAGTGCATCACTGTGTGATGTACTCTGGCTGACAGGCTGCACACAGTGGGAGTCAGGCACACATCTAAAAGCTTTGTGAATTGGGTCTGGAATTTCTAACAAAGGGAATGAGGCTTATGGAAAACTTAAGTACTTATACAGTAGCTTCTCTACCAACACCTCTGTTTAAGACAATCCTTAATGCACTTATTATTATGCCCAAGTTTCATTTAAGCTGGTTTTGTTTCCTCCCTCCCTGAGTTTCCCAAGACAGTAAAATTTAGCAAATGTCTCACTCCAGAAATGGCATTTCCCTTCCCAGATATCTAAATGCTCTGGCTACTTCTGCAGCTACTGCCTGAGTGTGAAATGACTCTGGCCAAAGGAAGCAGAGAAGATTGCAAGGGCTTGAGTAACACCTCTAAATGTGCCACTGCTCTTTAGCTGAGCCATGTGAATTAGCCACAGCCACACTCCTAACCTAAGCTGCAACTGCAAAATGCACTTTGGTATCTAAGCCACCATCAAGAGGCAGCACATTTGACTTTGTGCTCTCAACAGGGTAGGCTCAGAGAAGATCATTTCACAAGGCACCGCGGTGTGACTTTTCAGGCAACAGTAACCAGGTCATTTGCAACCATCTGCTCTTTGCCTCTGTCTCCCTGCGGCCAACACCAAAGCTGTGCTCTGATGAGCTTTCAGCTGCTAATCAGTGGAAACACCCTCCGGAACTCACAACAGTCAATGGCCTCTGGACTCCTAAGGGGGAGATGTCATTACCAGTAAAGGTAAAACGTTTCCTCAGAGAGAAGATCCCCTGTGAGGCTTCTGACCTGCACTGTGTGCAACAGCCCTGAAAAGAACATCGGCCTCTTCACCTCATTCCTCAGGCAATGAACAGAGGGTACATTCACAACTGCCTCCAACTCTTCAACAAAGTATTCCGGCACCTTGTTAATTTTCATCTGAGGAATCAGGCATCTAAATGCTTGGAGATCTGAACTTGAAAGACCTGCCTGAGGTCTCATAGGAAGTCTGTGAGGGACCATGGAACTAAATCATGTTTTCCCAAGTCGTACATTAGCACTCCAACCACTGCAACATCTCTCCATGTAGCTTTAAATAGGGCGAGTACCTTATTATGATGTCATTGAAACTTCATCTTAAACTGGTTGTGTTTCATTTGTCCTGAAGACTGAGAAAGCAAAATTGATAATACCATATGCTCTTCAAACCCACCAGCTCTAACTAATGGCACAACTTTGTGCTTCCTTGTGTACATGTTTTCCATGTATATATCTACTATTCCTTCTATAAGTTAAAAAAAGTAAATAAATCACATTATTCAAATGAGTTGACTTCAGCTTCATGGAATGATCCTGCTTTAAAAACCAAACCACTGCATTACCACAGTAGCATGACTTTGACTTAATGGGTACTGCAAAAGGAGCCAGAGGAAAAACTCATGTAGATAAACAGTGAAAGAAAATATCTGTAGGCCCATGAAAGGTACTCAATGAGAAACAAATGGTAAGAGATTATGATCTAGTTTCTTCACTGCTGGTTGCAATTCTGTACCATAGTACCTCAGCTAGAGCTCAGAGCAGTATCATTTGTAAGGTGTGAACAGCGCACGGCATTCGTACAGGGCATGTGGAGTTCACACTAAATAAGGTTAAAATAACAGCTCACAGAAACTCATGAACACATAACCACTGTGAACAGTGGCGAGCTAAACAAGACAGCTCCTAAAGTATAGCAAGGATAGTTCCTCCCGAAATTCCGCATATGCAGCACTGTCCCAGTGACTGGTTATGGTTGTCAGCTCACCTCTACTCTGCTGTAGCCAATCAGTAAGACATTTGCAACCCTACCAGCAAAGATTAGACATAATTCTAAGGGATACATTCTGTAATCTCTGCTTTTCAAAAGTAGGACAACTATATAATACAGCAGAAGTAAAGGAACCAAATAATGAGATCCTTAGAGACTGATGTTTTTCGGGTTAGAGGGTCATATGGAGTGGATCTCAGCCTTGCGGCTGATGCTGCAGGGATGCAGCCAGGCATCTCTGCACAGCTGGTTACAGGGTCGGGGTCTAACAGCCATGCAGGTAAGACATGAAAATGCACCGTGCCCTGCGTCCATGTATGGTAAAGTTCAAAACCAGGATCCCAAATAAAATTGCCTCATCCTTATGAAAAGCAGAGGTCATCCCTTGCACAGGTATATTAAAAATATTTTTTTTTTGGTGCACAGTTTTTTTGCACATAGAAAAAGAAAGCTGAAAAAGAAAGAATAAAAATTGCTATTAACACCTCTGAGATATGAACTGCAGATGTGAAGAGGAAGAAAAAGCAGAGAAATTAGCACTGAACTCTTATGCAGACCTGCACCTGAGCACTGCAGACTTACTCTGCCTTTTTCTCCCAGCAACATGCTACAAGTGATAACTCAAACACTGTGCCTGACCTTGTCCAAGCACTGATTAAAACACATGTGGGAAGCAGAAGGGTCAAGGGCTGGTTGTTCACAACTGCCCATAGAAGTCTGGTTCACTCAAGTTTTCAATTTGCTTTTAAAGGTGCAGGTGAGGGTTTACCCTGACACGGCTCCAGTACAGAGTGCCAGCGCTGTGTGCAGCAGCACCAAGGGCTGTCAGCACTAGCATGACTGTCCCCCACTGACAGCAAGGCAAGACACAGCATTTTGCTGAAGCTGGTTGTCAGCTTCACATTCTCTTCTTTCTCAACATGCAGCTTTGGGTTTCAAGCTTTTTCTGTATGTTATGAGACATGCATAAATAAAAATTATCACAGCAATTTTGATATCCTCATGTAGCACCTGAACAAATCAAGAGAAGATTTTCCTTTTGGAGACAGAACATGAAGTGAAGAATATGAAAATTGCCTATATAATGCTGCCACAGGGATGCCTCTCAAACCATTTTATCAGAAAAAGGAAGCAATGTCTGCTGGTAACAGCTAAAAATCACATTCCAATTTTACCAGTTGCAGTTAACTCATTCCCAATGGAGTTGCACTTACCGTGAGAAGGTTTCTAACTGCTTCAGCACTGAAAGGAAACAAGCATCGAGTCATTCATCTGCAGTTCTACATACAAATATGCTTTTTGGCCCATGAAGGGAAAGCATATGAAATTTGCTGCTATGACCCATTCAGCCAAACATGTCCACACATTTCTTATAATGCAAATGCTGAAAGAAATTCCCATTTTCTAGTGTTTTGGCTGTCCACAGATAAGATCATCAGCATGCATGTGCATTCTGATATGGACAGAGAATGTGGATAGGAACTGCATGCACACTGCATACTGAGAACTGGTAAGAACGGTTTTAATCAACAGATACATTTCCCTTGATATCCAGCAGCCACAGTACTGATCTGATTCATAGATGATGTCTTAGATAACAAAACAGATATTAAGCTGATGTATTACATTTTCATTAAACTTCCGGAGACCACAATATGAACTGTCTATTTTTTTCCCATTATTCTCTACCTCCCAGAATGGTGCTTCAGTATAAGAATTTAATTTTACACAATATAGTAGTTTTCCACATTAATTTCTAACAGGGCCTACAACAGAATCCACATGACAGCTCGTCAACAGAAGGGGAATACAACCCAGAAAGCTTCTTTACAGCAAAGGTGATTTAGCACAATTTCCTGGATAAAATTATTTTATAGTTATGAGACTTCTGGTTGATCCTCAAGCATGCACTTAATGCCAGGAAATAATATCTAGGCTTATTAAAAACAAATGAGGAGACTTCCTTGATAAGCAGTGATAAATGTAAGGCTCTTTAAGCATGACTTTTTCAGTGAGTTGTGCAAACAGATTTGCACTGCAGAATAAAACCATGAGCAAGTTATTTCACAGCAGGGAATGAGAATTCCTTTTTCTTTTAAAAAGGGTAAGAATAAAGAAAACACAAGAATGCTCAATCCATCAAAGCTCAACATAAACTTATGATGTGATGTCAAGGTAAGTGTTCTTGAGCTGTTGCCTGGGTTTCTGCTGGGGTAATTCCTGCTGTGAGCCTCTGACTGAGCAGATGTGTGGAAATCCCAAGTGAGCTGGACTCACACAGGCATCAGGAAGGTGTCTGAATGGAGAGGGCAGCTTGTCACTAGAGGTGAAACAGCAGAACTGTGGACATCTATAGCTACTGGCTAAACTCACTGTGAGTACTGAGCATGCTCACAGGTATTCAGGAAGGGGATCTTGAGATAGATGGAGATACAGATGAATCAAGAAAGTCATACGGGGGATTGATTCATGGCACTAACATGTAGGCAGACGCAAACTCACTCTGTCCCTTCACCAGCCTGGCCATGGACTGTGCTCATGTACAGCCCAGCTCTGCAGAGACCTTGGCATACAATGGGAATGATGCTGGCATTTCTCCCCAGATGTGCAGATACTGATACCCAGCAGGGGAGGAACCTGCACTTAAATAGCCACAACTTCAAAACCAAGCTGAAATGTATGAGGGTGCACATTACAATGGAGATAAAACACAGTCCTGTTCTACTCTGAAGAACAGAGTAGAACTGTAGAACTATAGGCTGAGATTGGATGTAAACGACAGTCTTTCTGTTTCAATGATACATACATGCTCACACTACACTTTAAGAATACCTGCAGGCCCCGTTAAACTATGGCCTGAGAGAAGGACACTGCCCTAAAATCCCACGGGAACTTCAAGGGTTACCCTGGAAAGCTTACGTGACACACACTTTCCACAATGATTTTCACTACTCTGAATATTTATCTCCCTCCACATCCCTTGCTACAAGGATCTCAAATCTGTGAGCAATTAGTTCATAATCAACATTGCAGAAATGTGACTGCTGCTTAAGTTCAGATGGGGGAAAGGTAATGCTAATTTCTTTTAAAATATCTTCTAAAATGGAGCTATAGGCATAAATATATATATTCACCTTATCTAGGGATGGATAATAACATTTAGAATGCTCATACGCGTCTTTGGCTTGGTTAGCCTTGAAACAGGCACTTCATGTAGTTTAGCAGCAAGAATATTGAATTTTTTTCCTCAGATAATATCAATCAATTCTTGCAGTATAATTTTTAGCTAAATGTCTGATCAAACGTACCCTCTGCACTCCCTGCTTGATGTTTATATAGAAATATGCATCTTAAACATTAATTCACTGCAAAACCAAAAATGTCTTAGGCTGGAGAAGGGAGAATTGTTGTGGACTGTTGGAAACAAAACCTTACACTGAAAAACAGCTACCCTTTTGCAGGCTGCAATTATACCCCCAAATCTTTCCCCTTTTGCTGTAATTAGCATGTGCCTGTCTTCCATGCATTTTTAGTGAGAAAATACACATGATAAAACAGACTGGATCCTGATGCAGCACGGAACAAGTGCCCTGAAGAACAAGTTGCTCCCTTGACTCAAATGAGGTGATTATTTCTGAGACAAGTGCTCAGAACAGATTTTAAACCCAACACTGCAAGCTGGCAACTGATCTTTTGATTCCTCTTCCTTTCCTCCATCTCGAGGCAGGACTGGGTAAACTGTGTGCTGCCTTCTCACAAACATCTCCTCCCTCAATATCTCTTCCCGTCACAATTATATTGCACTCAACTGTTGTGGCCATGCTCAGCTACATGAACTCTTATCACAAGACAGGCTGGCTGCCAGGGACTAGTGCCTATTCCCTCTTCCTCCTTCTTCCCCAGAAGAAGGGGCATCAGTGCCTTCCTAGCAGCACAGCCAGGAAGTGCTTTCCACTTCTAGCTGTGAAGGCTGCAGGCAACTGAGAGGTGTGAGGAGAATGTGCTACACCGTCTCTTCTAAGTAATCTTCGAGTAAGAGTGGAGGGAGTTAAGGAATCAAAGGAAAATATCAGCAAGGAGAAAGCACACCTGAGGGAAGGGGGAATCAATGGGGGCGAGGGGGAAAACAAGCAAGGAAAAGAAAAAAAATGAAAGGAAAAGCCCTGTGAGAGAGAAGGAACAGATTTAATGCAAAACTGAGCTTCAAAGGATAAAAAGCTGCTGTCTCCCATTAGCTACAGGTTTGAAGATTAATGTGAGAGAGGCACTAATACTCCTTGTGTGTTTCTGTCACAGAAGGAAGATGCATGCACATGGACTGAACCTATGGGGTTAGCTCCTGTCAGACTGGGAACAGCTCTGCTGGTGGGAGTTCAACCCACACCAGCCCCTGGGCATTCCCTGCTACGCATCCAGTAATGCTACACAGTGTTTTCAGGCACCTCCTTGTTAGAGGAGGTATCACTGAAGTCTGGCTACCCGATGCTCCCCATGTGATTTTAAATCATTAACATCAACTTCTAATGATTTGGAGGAGACCAGCAGCCACAGATCTCTGAGGACTAAGTTTACCCACCACGGTGGGTGAGGAGGGGAGACAGTGCAAGTTCTGCCTTGCTGCTGGGTATGGTGTTTGCAGCCATGGAGTGGGAGCTGGATTTCGTAGGGTGGGAACAGACAGGGGTATCATGGATGAGTGGTTTGCAAAGGCAGGGTTCATCTCACCCTACTCCCATCACCTAGAATTTAAACATCTGGTCTAGGCCTTTTGTCTGGGCTACCCCCGAGATCAGTGGGGAGAGACAAACACTGTCAGTGTAGGACTCACCTCATCCTTTGACAGGCATTTCTCTGTTATAACTGGGGAAAGAAATACATTGCAAATTCTAAAGCTTCAGAAGGTTTCCGGTCTCACTTTGAGAGTATAATCACTGGAGATCAGTCTGATACTACTAAGCTCTTTGCATCAAATCTGAAAATAGTGAATGCTATCAATCTGGGCTTGTTATCAGAAGCCTAAGAGCTCATCATCCTCCTACCTGAATCCTCTCTGAATTGTCACAAAGGAAAATGAAGTGCTATATTGTTCTTGAAATAGCCACCAAATTGTCACCTACTAGTATTTTAACTTACCTAGCTGAATCTGCCACAAACAGGACTAAACAGGCAGCACATTTTCCTTGGTTAGCTTTATATTTACATCTGTTCTTTCTCTTCATTTTATTATTTACATTTTTGCTCAACTATCAGCTTTTTCAGGCTCCTGAAATCACAGAAGTGAGGAGCAGTCTGATGATACTTGCCATAATCAACCCCTTACTTAAGCAGGTTTTTAAAGAGTTTTAAATAACAGGACCAGCAATGACAGCTTACAAAAGCAGATTAGAGGTTCTTGTCTTAGTCTGAATTAAAGTGGGGAATGGCCAGATCTTAGCAGGGGAAGAACAGAACAAAGAAGCCTACAGAAAACTAGTGACTCTTCCATGATACCAAGCTCTAATCAGCAAAGCAAAAACTTATTAGATTTTACCAATTACTCTAGGTAAATGAAAGACTGGAAAAGATGAGCATCTTAGTTGCTTTTAAAGGAAATCATAAGAAAAGGTTCTACCTGCTGTTCATTTCTCTGTTGTGTGCTATGTGTTTTTCAAGTTCTGAATATTTGAGAGTATAACCTACATTGTAGATGAATTTACATTTTGCTGAATGATCAGAGGTGCCTTACTCTTCAATGTATATGAACTGCAGTTTAGTAACAATTAAAAAGTTCTAATCTTTGCCACAGAGAAGTAGCCCTGGCTGAGTAAGTCCTGATAGTGAAATACTGATAATATTAGTATGCAAGAGATGCAAAGTTGGGTGTATCTTTTGCTGTAGCGTTGCTCTTCACTGTAACAAAACCTCAAAAAATAATGTCAAAAGGTGTTATTCAAATAGTGGATCAATAACATGTATGAAGTGAAGCCTTGTTCCCTGCTTAGATTTTATTCTCTTACCTGGTCTCTTCTGTAGCTATAAAGAAACCATCATCTGAAGCATCAAGCCAATTTTGCCTCTGTCTCTTGATCACTGGAATGGTGCTTGTCTTAATGGCACTTGCACTGGCTTGCAAGGCCTTACCATTAGTCATATGAACATGGGGAGCAGCATGCTGAAATCATAGTAAAAGGGAAAGATATTTGCCTGAGAATAAGCATAATTCTGTTAACTAATTCTCCTGTAAAGGGCACCCTACACGCAGCACCCTTCTCAAAAACCACCTAGTCTTCCTCAACCAGTACGTAGGGTCAGCTAACACCCTGGGCACATTGACATGCTTTATCCATAGGTCTCAGAGCCCTTTAAAGACTAAACTAACTACTGCTAATGCCATTTTGTACATAGAGAAATTGAGGCCTGAATCAATGCCGTGAACTAAATAGCTCTGGAACAGAAACCCACTGATTTTAGGAGACAATTCATATTTTCTGAGCAAAAAACCAGCATCCCAAACAATGAGAAATAAGAAATGAGACTTATTTGGTTCATGAAGTATGGCATTAATCTAATTTAAAAAAATCCATACTTCTCACTTCATAGGTCCTTACTCTGCCTGATTTTCTTTTCAGATATAAGTCACTGAACAAGACAAGGGGTTTGGTCCTGCTGCTCACCTAAACAGCAGCAGGGTAACAGAGGTTTCTATCACCTTACCAGTACCATGGCTCTTATGTTTACCCACCCATCATTATCCATTAGCACCTACTGCTATATGTCTGCATTCATTTTAACACAGATAACATTAAACATAAAGCGATGCATTCATTTTCCACTAAAGCTTTACCTGGAATAACTGTGCAATGAGAATACTCAGGCCTAATGAGGAAAGCTGTCTTCTGATACATGAAAATTAGAGAGCAAAAGTAATGTTTTCTGTATCATATATAGATAACATTTTGGAAGACTAGCCGATGACAAATATATTAATCTTGGAAATTCAAAACCTGTGTCCCACATAACTGATTAGCAGCAGGACTGATAACACTGACTGGAACAGATATTTTACAAAGACATTATACAGAGATGGAAGTTTGCTCGCTTTCTCTCACAAGGGTTCAACATCATGTTTTCTTAGGAAGAGGTGCTATTTTCTTGCCAAAAATACTGGTGTTCCACATTAGTGATGGCATTTTGTCATATTCCTGAAATGCACACAGTGCAAAAGAGGATGCAGTTGTCCACTTGTTAAAAACATCAATCAAAACAATATAAATTATTTAGCAAAAGTATTCTTTCCACACAGAATTTCTCCTTTGTGGTGCAACCATTAAAGCAACAGACAGC
>JAVHNF010012993.1:6662-44970 GCA_034783455.1 Micropsitta finschii
AGTGGGTGAGAATGAAACATCCCTGTGTCTGCAGATGTGTCTGGAGCACAGCAAATTTCTAAAGGCAAGAGATGGAAAAGAGGAGACCTGTTCTGAGGGAGCAGGGCCCAGTGCCTTTGGAAGGGAGCACTTTGGAAGAGGGAAAGATGTAAATTCTTGAAGGTTAGGAGAATGAAGAGAAGAAAGGGGAAGACTGGAGTTCTGGGTGACAGCAGAAGTGACATCAGACCTTGCATGCTGTGAGTATCTAAGTGATAGAGGCAAGAGCAGGTCTGTTAGGAAAACTTACCTTTTTTGAGTTAAGTTGGGGAAGGAGTGATATGTTCCAGCTTAGTTATAACACCTTAGTTCTAGCAACCTTAGAAGCTTTTTCTCGCTACCCTAGCTTTGTGACACTAATGTTAGTACCTTTTCTGAATGTGCTTGTTTGTGTAGTTGCAGAAGTAGGTACTTAGTAACTCCCGATGGTTAGAAAGAGTTGATAATTTGTTTCAGGTAACTAGATTTCCTCTGGGAATCTGAGCACATAAGATTCTGCACTACTGGCAGAGAAAGAGTGTTGGAGAATCAGATTTGCAAAATACCTTTCTCTGTAGCACATGTGTCTAGCTGCTTGTGAGGTGAACCATTGCCAGCATGAGTGCATGTACAATGCACATATTGAAGAAGAGAACTGCTTGTGGCTGAGGGCTCTGCAACAGCCATTCTCTGACAACTGTCAAGATGAGAGTCCTGGCACACCGTGCGGTTTTGTGTGTGAGGAACAAGACAGGTTGTTGTGAGGTGCTATGGTGAAGATCTGGGTTCCAGTCTGAGCTCTACAGCCTTCTTCCTGATAAGCAAGTCAGCTTTCAGCGATGCTGCGTTCTTTGCTCGATTTTTCCGTGTGAATGATCTTTAACTTTATTGTTGCTTTTGCTAGTGTTGGCAAAGGAATGTTCCTTAGCTCACTTAGCTGGTTTGGCCCTCAACAACAGTTTTAATTTTCAGAGACTACACGCTGCTTCTGAACATCTGTCACTTGCTATGCTGTTGGCTAAGTCATGCTTCGCATTAACAGAAGAGTTCTGTTTGAGTCACAGCATGTTAGAATTTGGTGGATTTTACACTGGGTCCATACACAAGTGTTTAGAGTGTTTCCCTTTTCTGTGAATTTCTTGGAGTGGATAGATGGCATGCTGCATCATGATGGGGACCTGGAGAATGAAATGTTGCTTCGCAGTAAAGATCAATAATACGCTTCTATCAGAAAAGTGCCTTACTTGTTTTTATGCTCAAAGTTTGTATTTCAATTCTGTGTAGCTACATTATACTGGACAACAAGTTGTCTGTGGCCTTTTGTTTGGAGTACATCATGTTGTGGCAACCAGGAGTGTGAGAAACCTGTTTTTCCAAAGGTTATGTGCAGTTCCACATACTGGAATGAGTATGGTTTCTGTGCTACACTTGCCTCATTCCCTGGAGAGTGTGTGGGAGATGGAAACCATGACCCTGTTAGCTGTCTTGGTTTACTGTGCTCCTGAAGGTATTCAGTTCTGCAGTGATGAGCGTGTTAGCAGAACCTACCTAGAGCAGGATTATGGGATTCTTTCACCTGCCTCCTGCAAAGCTGCAAGATGATTAAGCTCTTGCAAGCTCCAGGGGTCTGACCAAAGCATGCTGCTCTGCCTGGGATGGTGTTGCATAGGCTGTGGCTGTCAAAACAGTCATTAAACTGGAGGGTAGAATTGCAGTAATTTTCTGTGTTTGAGCAACACGTGTATTTTAGTCAGTGGAACTTGGTGCCTCACCAAATAAATGCATGAGTTGTAAAAAGTATTCGTGTTTAACCGAGTCAGGCTTTGACTTCAGGAGGAGTGTAAGAAAATGAAAGCTAATACAGGCTTGCTTTCTGTGGTCTCTGTTTAGGTGAGTTCTAGTGAATAAAAGATGTCCTTCTGTTTATATGCATTGAGAAAGTTAATAGTATGTTGCATGCAATCTTAAAATTGAAAAGGAAAAGCAATTTGAAGTTTTCCTCCTCTTCAGTAGAGAAGGGTGAAGTTCACTTTGCTTTCTTCCTACCTCCAGTATTAAATTGAATTGTTAAGCCCACTCCCCTTGCATACACTTTTCTTGTCTTTTTAGGACCCTGGATCTCTGAACTCCTGGATTCTTACAGAAATGACAAATCTTTTATATGCAAAAGTGCAAATTTTCACCTGAACTTGGAAATGAAATGTTAGAATGTGGTAGTGTGTTCAGTAACTCAGTCTGTACAACAGAGAAAATGGTGATGTCTTGATGTTTGAAAATGCATATTTAAGTTTTAGTAACTTGCATAAATTTTTTCAAGAAGCTCTAAGTATCAGTGGTTTATGGATGTCAAGCTCAACTTTAGCTCTAAGAATATCTTCTCAAATCCGGATATTTTTGTTAATATTAATTCTATGGGTATTTTTCCCTGTAAAAGCAGTTGACACAGCTGAAAAACTCACAAGTAGTGAATGATTGACTTAATTTCAGATAGTATATGCCGAATTGTAGCTGATTGTAGAGTTTAATCTCTAGTATTTGTTGTAAATGTTCATGTAGGATGTGTATATGATCCCTAACCAGTGGGACTTGATTTGTGTTTGTTTTTTTTAATCTAATTCTGCTATTTAATTCAAACAAACTTAGTAGCATCAAGGTGTCTGCTGAGAGAAAGACACCTATGGTTTTTGCTCAGTTACTTGATTGTTTATAGCTGCAAATATGTTCACCTTGAAAAGACTCTTAGTCCTCTGGAAAGTCTTGCTACAATAGGATTGGCTGACTTTATCACCTGGAGTTGTGCGAGCTGGCAGAGTCTCCTGCTTGCCTTCTCAGAGCAGTTAATCTGTTTAAAAGATCTGTGGGTTTGACCTTCTGTTGGTTGGAAGTAAAGGCAGGTGGACAAAACATTTTGGGACCAAGAAGATACAAACTGGAAGTACTGATGAAAATCAGCTGAGTTTTAGTTGTAGCTGGTGTAAGGACAGAACTGGGTTTTGTCAGTGGTGGAGGTTTTGCAAAAGCTTAGAAATGGAAAGAAATTCAATTGGTGGAGCTTTGTTTTTAATCTACCATGATTTGGAAATTAAAGAAAAGGTCTATCAGGGTGTAATTGTGATATTTACATCATGATGCTGAAGATGTGTGTTTAAATGTGCTTTCCTACCATTTGGCTGTGATAAAATGGTTCTGTTGTGTAGGAGGAGCCATGGTTACACTATTACCTTATAGCAAGCTGTGTACAGGTTGTGCTAGTTGTAGGGATTTGAGTATAATGTGTTGTTTTAATTGAGGAACTACAATGCTGTTGAAATGGTGTGATTTAGAAAGAGCTCATTTAAAGTCTCTTACATCAAAATGGTGTTGCTGTAGCTTTACAGAACAGGATAAAGATTATATAACACTGCAAGTAAAACAGGCTTTTGTTAAGGATGAGAAAGCTTAGATAGGATATACTTAGCTGCCAGATCTGTAGCTGGGAAAAGCTGTCTTTGTGTGTTTCTGGTACCTGCTGTCACTTTTTGCTGCGTTTTTTTTTTTTTTTTTTTTTTTTTTTTTTTTTTTTTTTTGTAAGCAAAATTGTTAGTAAAATATAAGTAGACCCTTTTACAGAGGATGCAGTGGAATGTCTGAGCAGCGAGATGCTCTGTGGATTCTTCTGATATGCTGTGGTTTTCCTAAATGATTCGATAGGTTAGGAAACTGTTCCAGTGGTGGGAGCACGGGGCTTTAGTCTCTTTGTATTCTGTGTGTTTATTAGCAGGCTAAATTCTTTTGCTGCATTCTGTTACAGAAGCATTTGTGTTGACAAAGCTCCCAGTCTGTCCTGGTGTTAATACAAAGACTCTCTAGAAGTGATGATGCCGTGAATTGTAATTGTATCTGGGTTGGCTGTAAACATCCAGCCTTTGTCCTGCGGCCTTGGTACATGCGAGATGTGATGTCATGTCTTACTGAGCAGTCGCGTTTGCTTTCCAAGCTGTACAGCATGCATTAGCCTGTGAAAGCATTGGGGCCTTTGCCCCATGTGATGAATTTTTGCTCTTCTAGAGAGCAGGAAAATGTCACGTTACAGCAGTTACATAAAAGAGCTCGGACACTTAAAATGGGTGATACCTGTGCAGCTAAGCTACTTACACAACATCACTGTATGTCAGGTGTGCTGTGAAAGGCCAAAAGCGATGTCATTTTAGCCACTGAGAATTAATAATAATTAAATAACTACTGTTCTAGGGTTCCTCTCTCAAAGTGCTGGCTTTGTATCTGAGAAGCTTGTGTTCCTTGCATGACATAACAACTCAAATCCATCTCTCTATAGGGTGCAGATATGGAAGGAAAAGCTGACTTAAGTCTTTTGACAGGATTAGCTTGTGTTTAGTTCAGATGTTTGACCTTAGAAACCACATTAGTTTTTCATTGCATGTTATGGTGTTACAAACTCATGAGCTTGTTTAAATCTTGAGATCAGAATGTTTGAATTTTGTATGCGAGTTCTCTGTTTCAAAATATAGTGACTCATTTCCATGTGAAACTCAGCTGTTCCCAAAATACAGCTTACAGACCCTGAGAATCTTAGTGCCATATACATTTTTAAGTTAAGTGAACATATTCATTGTAAGTCTGAAGAACTGGAAAGTGTTGCCACCAACTGGAAGTGTTTGCCTTCATTGCAAAAAATGGTATGAGTTGGAATGAGAGCAAAGAGTGAGGAAGGCCTATCATTCAGGACAGAAGGCATCAGCACATTCAAGTAGCCACTGTAATGTATTTAAACACATAGCGGGATTGCTTGTTTATCATACTGCAGGTGTTTTGGAAGAGATTTTTCTATTGGCCCCCAGACTGGGAGGGACTCTGATTGGAACCAACAAGTGTTCTACTGTGGGTTTGTTCATTAAATCCTTCTGGTGTGTAGAGGAGAAACAGTTGTCAGAAAAGAATGCAGACAGTGAAGAGTCAAGCTTTACTCTGTAAGCAGCATCAGATTCCAGGTTCAGTTTTGAACAATAGACTGACAGACATCTATCTTATAGAAATCACTGCAATTGATAGACTTGCTTGGACTAACATATATAAAAATGCTTGATTAAAAAAGGCCAAAAATAACTTTTGGGAGAATGCACATTTTAAATGTTGACTGTATCTGGAGAATATTTTTATCTTAATGAAGATTTCAAGAAGCAGATGGCTCAGTAAATCTTGGAAGGGATTTTGTTTGTTCTTTGTATGTAGTGATGGGGATGCTGGTGTAATCTCAAGTCAGGGTAGTAGTGTTTACCCTGTTCCGTTTCCCTTAATGGAATGAGCTGGCCAGAGCAGTTCAGGCCTCAAAAATAGCTGGTTCAAAGAAGTCTTCGGGCAGTAGGATCACCCTTAGCAAAGTTTCCCTTCTGATTTTTGTCCTGTGCATAAAGATCCAGCATGCAATATGAAGGTTTTGAGGTAAAAATATTGCACTATTGCAGAAGACTTTACAGGTGGGTTGTATGTCATTAAGAATGAGAGTGAGACAATATCAGTACAAAACCTGGAATGATTTTAGTGAAGTGTAGCTCCTAAAAAATAAGTTTGGGTCCTGAGTGGCAAATGGGAGTTTAACCTTTTTGCCTATCAAGAACAGGTATCCTAAGGTCTCTGCTTGGTCTGTGGTGTGCCTTGAAGTGAAGCTGAAGGACATAAACAGTTTGTCTTTGAAGGTATTTGCTGGCTGTGATTTAAAAAAATGAAAACAAACTTGGGGGGTTGAGCTCATTTTGAAATAAGTGTATGCAAAGGCTGCAGTTTTCAGGCAGGGATTTTAGACTTCCGGAGCTAGAACGTCTCTGGAGTGTGATGGTCTGTTCTTCCAAAGCTAAATGTCCTTGATCTAATCCCACAGTTTCTATTGAGAGGTTCAGCTCTTCAGCTGGAAGGTCAGTTAGGCAGTAAGCTTTATATCATTCAATGCCCATTGTAACATGCTTGCCTTTTTGTCTAGTTTTCGAATGACTCATGTTCTGCAGTCTGATAAACCCAGCATCTTTGAAATGACAGAAGCTAGTTTAAGTTAGGAAGGTCTGGATTCTTCTTTTGGGACTTGCACTTTGAGAGGCTGCTAAGGCTAAGTTTGCTTGGGAATCACTAAAGCCCAGACAGTAACACTCATTCAGGGATGTTGTCTTCCTCCTGTGAAACTTCTTACAGTTGTCTTGAAAATTACAAAGCAAAAAATAATGCAGTCAAGACAGAGTGTAGATTCATAAGTATGTGGTGGAGTCACCTATTAGAGTAGCAGTAGGAACCTTGACTTTTAAGTGCTGGAGAATAAAGCATGATTTATTGCTGCTGGAATGAGAAATATGGAATTTTTCCTTTAAACTGCAGTGAGGGAAATGAATGAAAACTGCCTCCTGCTATTTAGTAAGACCTGAGGATATGAAGATAACATCTGGGTGATAAAACTGAGGTTCAGCAATTTGTCCTCAGCTACTAGGATTTAATTAAATGGGTGAGAAGTAGAGAATGCCTTAACTCAAAGGAAATAAAGTAATCCAAACCTGTCAGTGATATGAAGGGACACTTGCTGTTGAGCTGGAAGCTACGTGATTTCCTTCATCCTCACAGTGTTACCAAACGTGTTAGGAAAGAGAAATGGAATTGCATTTTGAGGCCTCTAGAAAGGAGGCAAATGACTTTGTCTGCTTTTCCATAGCAAGGGTTTTCCAAGCACCTTTGGAAGGGCTGCATGCTGTGGCAGCTGAGTGACAGGAAAATCACTTGTCATGGATTGTATGAGCAGTTGTGGGCCACGCCTGTTCCATGTGTTGTAAGTGCCCTAACCATGGCTTGTTCTGGAAAATCATCTGTACTTCTAATGCTGTGAACCCATCTGATCTCAGTGTCATTCAGATGTGTTTTGGCACCTGCCTGACAACTGTAGGACTTCAATGATGAGAGTTAGTCTGTAAGCTGTCCCGATAGACTTGTGCATAATATATTGCTTGAGTAATCTTTTAATAGTGGAAAGTCCTCTATGAGCCTTGATGGTCCAAAGATCAAATTGCAGATTTTTGGCATTGTGATCTCCATGTTAGTCTGTCCTATGAGGCGCAGGAGCTGTGGATGGACTGTGTGGTGGACTTGAGATGTGTTGCCTCAGTCTGAGGGCCAGTGCTGGAATGGTTTGAATGATGCTGTTTGAGGAGGCTCCAGGTGTTGTTGCCTTCACAGCTTTTATTTGGAAGAATCTGCATTTTTATGACAAACTGGCACCCATCTAGTTTTATTCTTTGATGTGTCCTAGTTGTGATTTCATAGTTTGGTAATGATCACATCTACCACATTCCTACATTTGTCCCTCCTGCTCCACCCATCCCCAGGGTTTTAAGCTTTTCAGCACTGCTTCTTACCTATGTCCATCATCTGATAAAATGAAAATAGGATGAAATATGAGAACAACCAGTTGGGTGGATTTCTTTCAGCTTCTCTTGCGTTTCCTAAAGATGTTGTGTTAAGAGCTTCTCTGTTAGCTGACTGAAGAGTGAGATAAAAGGTGATGTTAATACTGTGTTGTGGAATTTTTGGGGTGAATGAGTCTTAAAAGCTTTATAGTTTTGGGTTGGTTTTTTTTTTTTTTTGTTTATTTATTTGTTGGGTCTTTTGTGTTGTTTTTTAACAGGAGTCTTACCCTTCTTCATCACCAATATGGTTTGTAGAATCAGATGACCCAAACCTGACTTCAGTCTTAGAGCGTTTAGAAGATATTAAGAAGAGCAATACTCTGGTGAGCAAGTGTTTTGGTTGTTTTGGGTGTTTACTGAGCTTTGTCACATTATTAAGCCGTCAAATTAGTTCAGTTTTGGGTTTTTTGGGGGGCTGGGGGGGGGTTGTAAATACAAATTTCTGTTCCAAAAAACATATGAACCAAAAGTAATCCAAAAGATCTGGGGCAAGGAGGGAAAGACGACTTAAATGCTTGTTCTTAAAAAAAACCCAAACAGTTAAATTTCAGCCCCAATAATCACACAGTTGAAAGTTTTCTGAAGTAATTATGCAGTGAAATGCTTGAGACTTTAAAAACTACTGAATATGTCAGCTCTTCTAGAGGTTGCTTTGCACAGAGATAGTTACGGAGGCAAACGCTTTGTGTCCTTGAGCATGTGTAGTCTTCAAACCATGACTCTAATAGAAAGAATTTGCAGTCTCAGTAAAGACACCTTGGCTTAATAGCTTCTGGTGCATCAGAACATTACTTAGATAGTGATAACAGTGTTGTGACTTTGGATGATTGCTATTGAAAGAAGGTCTTTACACAGATTCTAATGGTAGTTATGTGTTTCAGAAAACTATCAGGCATTATGTATTATTTGAGTACCCTTTTGATCTAGAGGTAAGAGGGAGGTGTGTGTGTATGTATATGTAAATTATACATATATGTGTAAAATTAGCTTCCCATTCTCTGGGAGAGTAAGTGTCCCTGAATATTACTTAGGGATATATCTCAGTACGAATGTGCTTTGTTCCACAAAGAGCAGTAGTGCAGCCTACTGACAAATCCAGTGATTAGAAGTGTTGGTTTTCCTCTCCTGATTCGGTGTTAAGGATATTAAATAGTCCTTAAGAATGATCTTTATTAACAGATGATTTTAACATTTTGGGATTATTTTTGTGTACAGGAACACATGAATGCTCATGATGCATGCAGAGCAAATCTGCAAAATACTGCTTATTGTATGAGTTATGAGCTGGCCTTGGTATTTGCCTGGTCTTGGAAAGAATTGGGGAATGTTTTTCCTCATGAAATCACTGACCTGTAAAGTTCTCTGGGCTAACATTAAGCAAGCACACTTGGTCTTCAGTAAGGATGTGTAAATTTCTGTTTCTAAAGGATATTTAGGGTGCATAAGACTTCTAGCAGGAATAATTAGGAGACTAACAAGTAAGTGAGAGTCTTCATGGCCTTGCCATAATTGAAAACAAAGGGGCACTGCAGAGGAACATTAGGGTTTTAATGTGTTGCATCAGGTCTGATCACAGGAGACATAATGTCAGCTGTGTGTTTTCTTCTTACAACCTAAACTTTAGGCTAAACAATATTCAGAAGAATGTTAGATCTCTTAGTGTTTGTGACATCCGCCTAGGAAGACCTATGCCAGTATAGTAGCAGAAAACATGACCAAATCACCTTTTTTCTTAAATACACTTTTCAGAAGATTTTCCAGCTTGGAGTTGCTGTGGCTGGTAGCTTCAGACTAAAGCTTTTAAACAAGATATTTCCTATGTTTAATTACCTGCAGGCTTGCTTGCAATAGGGAAGAAAGCTTTATCACCAGCATGCATAGGACTCGCTGTGCTGAATTGCGTCTGCACGTAGATTGCTCATGTACGTTTTAAGAAAACAGCTTCTGATATCAAGATTGTACTTGCCCATGTAAAAGCTGATGGGCTGATGTAATAGACACCTGTGGATGGCCCATTGCTTTCTCATGAATCCACCCCACATCATGTTATGCCAAGATGGAAACAGATTGGAGTGGTTGAAGAGACAAACACACTACAAAATCTAACTTTTTTTTTGCTCCAGGGGCTTGGTTTTGTGTGTTTCAGTTAGGTTTTTCTCCCTACAACTTTTCCGTTTGCAGTTCCTTCCCTACCCTTCAACAGTTGGAGAAATTTACACGCTGATTTCTTGGAGTCAGGTAGGAAGGGATAAGGGACTACACACAGAAATCCAGAGGCTTCTGATTTATCATGCTGTCTCCTAAAAACTTTCTTAGTTCAGTTTAGACTTTTAGAATGTTCAAAATCAGTCTGTATTTAATATATTGCAACTAAGAGATCATTTGTGGCATATTGTTCTGAACTCATAAAGCTATCGGAACAGTCAAGTTTTGGATAGGAAATTGCGTTGGACTCTTCCAGGAGCTCAACGGAGCACAGCGACCTTGTGCTCAAAGCACTGCTAGCACATGTATCCTCATTTAGCATTCTTAAGGGTTACTCTGCCCTTTCTACTTGCTTTGTAGCTTTTGTCAGGTATCACCTGTTTGGGAAGCTGAAGAGCATGTTCCTCAGGCATAAAAGTTTGACAGGGATATGTATGTATGGAAGCCTTGTCATTTGACATGGTAAAAGGAAAATGTTTTACTATGTTAAAATCATGCCCACTTTTCTTGGAAAATCTTTGGTGGGTCTGAAACTGTGTTACTTCCCTTGGAATCAGCATGGTGCTGCTTGCTATGAACATTTGTCAAAATGCTAAACATGTGGAAAGGTTAAGAATGTGATCAGCGCAGATAGCATTGGGTTTGGAGAATTTAGCTGCTTGACTCTCCAGGTTGAACAAGTTGAAGTCAGGAGATGAAGGGGCTACAGAATTCTCTCTGACCCCTGGTGTCTCCTGGATTCCCTTCCATATCCTGAACATCAGCATTACATGAGATGTGGTAGGTGGCGAAACTGAGAGCTGCCTTCTAGTGGTTGTGTCATGCAAAAGAGAAATCCTGCTTCAATTTCATGGTTCTTGTATTATAGATATAAGAATAGTTATATAATCATTATATAATATATAATAATATTAGAGAGTGGAAGTTATATTTGCAAATTTAGTTTCAAACCTTTATGGGTTATTAAGTAAAACTGTACATGATTTGGAGGTTTTCTTTTTAAAGCCAATAGCAAAATGGGTCTAAACTCAAATGGACAGATTTTACTTCTCATGCTCTCCAAACCTTGAGGGCTTAAATTTGCATGGAAGATGCCAAAAGCATAGAATTCCTGGCATAAGTATGTGTACAACTTGGATGAGCTGTTGTCCCTAAGCACACTGCTCCTGTATTAAGAATTTAGGTTTAGTCCCACATAGTGGCATTTCAGGAAAGAAGGTTGGCTCTTGCAGACTGCCAGTGCAGCAGCAACTAATGATGTACTGGGGTTCATAGAGACAAAATGCTGGAAGAAGCTGTGCTTTATTTACTGAAACTGCCCACGGCTGCTGAATGTGAGACCAGTTACTGTCACAGACTGCCTGGTAGCTAAAAGTGGTCACACTCCAAGCGCAGTTATTTCTTCCCTCTGTTTCCTCTTGTATTCTTCTTCAGCAGTTTACTTCATTGGTGGGCTAAGATGTATTGCTTCATTTATTTTTACATCAATATAGTGTGTGTATATAGGTAGATAGATGTATGTGGAAGAATAAATATGCCTATACTTAGACTACCGAAGCCTATGTTTCTTGGTAATAGAAAACAAGATGCTTCATAGTACATCCAGCAGTATGTTAATATCATTAAAGCTGCCCTAAAATTAATGCTTTCATATGGTGTTAGAAAGATCCCTTCGTGCATAAAAAGACCTCCTAATGTAGGATGGGCTTCAGAAAAAAATATTCTGTTTTCTATTTGCAAGATGTTAACACAGCAACCAAAAAAAATTCCAAGGTGTGTCTAAACCAGCATTATGTTGTCCAGAAGAACTACCAACTTCTGAGAACTCCTGAAGCATTAAAAGTTATATTTTGTTATTTTCATATTCTAATCTATGTAATTTGTTTATGATTTTGTCATTGTATTTGGTCACTTGAACATTTACCTTATGCGGGTATTTACATTGTTCCTTGAATACTTTGTGGATTATACATCTGAGTTCCTGCTTAGTTTCAGCTTTAGGCAGTTTGTATTACAGGGCAAGTACTGTTACACTAATAGCCCACTTCTCTTCAGTAGCAGCAAAGCGTGCGTTAAGCATTCATTTTACATCAGCCAAGCATGTGAAGTTAGCCTGGAAATGCGTGTAAGTTATTCCTACATGGCAGAAACCTGCTATCCCTTTTGATACAGTCTATTCATGTGCTGCTAACACATACCAAATCATGCTAGGCCCTGCTTAGAGCAGGGGGTTAGATTAGATGACTTCCAGAAGTGCCTCTCAGCCCAAATTATCCTATGATTTTTGATACATGTGACCATAGCATAAGGGATAACAGTGATGGTGATCCATGGCAGAAGGATCAAGGATATGAAATGAATTCTAGTGGAGGAAAAACGTAACAATAAGGAAGAAGGGTTGTAGAGATGGGACCAGCTTTTCACTCTGCTGCCACCTTTGCAGATTGTAAAAACTGAGGTCAAGTAAAACAACTTGGCTATAAAACTGAAACTGCACTTTGGAAGTTGCATTAAGCTAACCACTAAGAGTAGACTGCTGCCAAGGAGAGGGTCCTGCCCTTAGCTATCCATTCCTGCCTCCCCCTTGGTGGAGCTGGTGCTCATGTGCTAATGCACATCGTGAATTGATCTGGCATGAAGCTCGTAAGCTGCTGCACAGTTGTGTGATCACTGGTGCCAGTGCAGCTGAGAAGGTGACAGTGTGCTGCTAGAGGCAGGGAGACACTTCTGCAGGCACAGCTGCTGTGTAATCTGGTGCAGCCTGTGCTAGCAGTTTTGTTGCTTTGTGAGTGCTCATGTACCTCACAGTGGTGCTGTGCTCAGAAAGAAGTGAGAGAAGCTTACAATGTGTTAGGTCCTGGCTGCAAGGGGTCCTCCTGCCTCACAATTCAGGTGATGGGATTTCTCATGGGAGCATGGCGAGTGGAGGAAGGCGGAGCAGGAAGCAGCGCTTCACTCTCTTCTCAGCCCTTCCTGTCTCTTTCTGTAGAGATGCACCTAATACTGTGTTCATCTACTTTTCTAAGCTTAGGGCCAGCCAAATGCCATTGGGGCTGTTCTTTCCCCAACTGTTTAGAGTTCTTTGGTACGCCTCACAACAGAGGTGAACAAATGAATGGCTTGCCTAAATTTACATAGTTACGTGCAAGAAAATGACAGCTCCTGAAGTTTTATAGTTGATTCTCCAGTTCTCCATGATGCAGTGTTGTTTATGCAGGGGAAAAATGTTCTCAACACTATGTGCAGCAGTGCATCTTTAAGCATCTTATCCATATTGAGACTAATAGTTCTAAGACCTGTGATTCTGTCTACCACCTAACTTTTTGATGAAGCTGCTTTCTGTCTGCTACAAGATTTCCTGATGTTTCAGACAGCCAGGAAGTTTCAAATGGGTCTAGGGTCTTGACACTGGTAAGAAAAGTGATTGTTACAGAAAGCTTCTGGCAACACAAAACTACCACATTTCGTGAGTGTATTCAGAAGAAATGTGTTGCTGATACACCAGTTCTTTTGGTGTCACCTGCTTTATTTTTGAGTGAAGGATGACTGTCAGGAATGATGCAGAAACAGCAAATGTGGTATGATGGAGAAAACGTCGTAATTCTTGTAATGCTGGCTGGTGTGTCAGTTTGTGGCCTCTGAATACGTGATGTTCTTATTAAACAGCAGTGTTGAATTCTGCTGGAGAAGGGAAAAACATTGAAGCTTTCAGGTAGCATGAGGGCAACATGTGCTTGTCACTGCTTGGAAAGGAGTTCTTAACCCTGGAGAGGCTGAATTTTCACTTGCAGTAAGGTAAAATGAGAGCATTTAGACTTGGCAGTAGCAGGATTTAGACGTAGAATATTTTGGAGTGAGTAGATTTTTCTTGGATACCTTCATTTATTATATATGTTAAGAAACAGAGTCTGCTAACACTAGTGTTGTAGAAGCATTGTTTTGCTCCAGGATGATATAATCTGTACTGAACCCTGGGTGATGCCACATTTCCTGAGTCTCCTTCCTTTATTGAGTGGGGGTTGCAGCTCTTAAGTGTAACTACTAGTAGTGCTGAAGGGCAGGCGTACAGAAATGGCTGTCTTGCACACTGCCTTCTACAAGTGGCAGTGTACAAAGTCCCTCTCTTTGGTATCTGGAAGAGAAGTCTATAAATAGATATATAATTTTTGCAAGCTTCACCTAGGCTATTATTCTGCAAATAATAAGGCATTGACCATCTTGCAGATGTATTCCACAGCTCTTCCTTTGTTTTTCTGATATAACCATGCAAAGAGATAACCGTGGAAGTTAGGAGATGTGGTGTTTTATGGTCTTGGCCTTAATTAGGCATCTGAGGCTGCCTGGAGAAAGCTAACAGCTATGGAAATCCACTTCATTAATGTTGTGATAGAGAAGCATACTTTGTTTCTTTATTTGTGCAGAACTAATTGATGTTCTGGATGACACTAGAGTTAAGGAAAGATGTTCCATATTTTGCAGTTAACAGAACACAGTCAATGTAACGCTGAAAGCTGGAAACGAAAACCAGTGGCAGTAGCAGTTTGTGCCTCAACCTGATACAGCATGCAGCAAGCAGGCAAGCAGACTGCTTGGGCTCTAGCCGAAAGTTGGCTGGTTTCTATGCCTTGTACAATGTTTGTCTTGCTTCTAGTGCCTCACTGGAGTGTGCTGTAAAAGGATTCAGGATGTGGAAAATCAGACTGTTCTTTGGTTTTTGGAAGACGTGGTTCTTTAACCTAGGAAACTGGAATGGACCATCTTAAGGAATATGACCGTTTGATTAATCTCTAGTGATTTGTGGCTGAGAGACCTATGCCTGGAATGGATGATGCTGCTAGAGCAGGTTATTCTTTTGCTCATGGCTTTCTTCACTTGAGATGAGGAGATGAATGGGAGCCATCTTTAACTTGCCATGTCCTTGGCTTCCCATTCTGAGGATTTTATTACAATGACTACAGAGAAAAAGTGGGGTCTTAGAACTGTATTCCAGTGCATACAGATTTTAATGCTGTACACTGAAAGTTCAGTGCCAGCATGTGAAGAAAATGCAAAATGTATTGGCTTGTACTTTGGTTTTAATAAATGTTTCCATATTTTCTTTTTTTATAGCTTCTTCAGCAGCTGAAGCGATTAATATGTGACCTCTGCAGACTGTATAATCTTCCTCAGCATCCAGATGTTGAGATGTTAGATCAGCCATTACCAGCAGGACAGGTAAATCAAAAAGCTATGGGCACCTCCTTATTGCAGTGAAGGAGGAGTTTTTCAGTTCCAAGGAACAAGATGGTGGGAATGATTAAACCTTTTGTAAGCTAGAACTGAGATAGGAAGCGCTGTTGCTTTATGGTGTTCCCAATCTGAATGTTGTTTGCAAATCCATTTAATAATGGTGTGATAATATTACGCAATTTACTTTGCAGTTTCTGTATGATGGAAAGGTGTGTGTGATACCAGTGCTGTCAGTTTAATTCCTTCATAAATCCTGCTCAAGCCAGCCATTGTGTGTTCCTAGTGCTTCCCAATTTTTTTTCCAAGATGTACATGTGATTAAACACTGTTTACCTTTTCTTGAAGGGTGTATGGTTTTCAGTGTGCACTTGGATGAGTTATTGATGTTTTCCTTCCTCTTCAGTCCCTTGCAGAGACATGGGATATCAAGACCATATGCTGCTTTTGGGTAGGGAGTATCTGAGGTGCCTTGTTTACTTTTTGTGCACTTGACAAATCAAGAGTTGTGAAGGGCTATGAAATATTCTAGGTAGGGAGACAGAAATCTATTAAGAGTTAGAGGTCTGAAGTTCATTGGGTTTTTGATTTTTAGAGGTCTACCATGTAGAGCTGTGACCTGATTTTGTAGATCATGAGTTATAACATGCTTGATTTGCTTACTCTATTTGTCAGTGGCTCAGAACAGGATATCCTTGTCTGAATCCTAAGTTTCCTCTTAGAACTTAACATGCAATTCTTTATGGCATTCTGTTTATCTTTGCTTAATGCAAGAAATCTTTTCACTGTCATACTCCAAGGAAGCATCTTTGTGTATTTTTTACATTAAACTTCAGTCCTTTGCAGACCTTGCTAAGCATATACTTGTGTGTACAGTGCTTTCTCTTTGATAGGAGACTTCTTGAAAGGAAAGAGCGTAAGCACAATTTATGCAGAAACCTCATTGTTATATTACAGAATGGAACAACAGAAGAAGTTACATCAGAGGAGGAGGAGGAAGAAGACATGGGTGAAGTATGTGTATACATGAGATTGTTGTCCTAATCTAGTAGAGTTCTGGCATTTTGCTCTGCAGTGGCTGCCTATTTGTTAAGCTGAACTGTAACATGTAATCTCCCTAGAGTTCAACACAAAAGATATTGAAAAATTAGGATGTTTACCTTAATGTCAGCTTTCACTTCCACCACAAACCTAGTGAAATTTTCTTCTTAAACCTAGATCTCAGCTGTGAGGTACTTGGATACAGAGAATTGGACATCTGTTTGTGCTTTAGTCAAACAATACATAACCTTGTGTGCCAAATCAGTAAGTTTGCACTGTTAACTCCTATTTCAAGCAGCATATGAACTGGCTCCAGTACAATTAAAAGTGCCTCCCAGATTGAAGCAGACTGGCTAAGACTAAATCAGTTTGCTGATTCATGAAACAGGTGAGCTAGTTTCTAACTAGAATACCTTGAAGGAAATGGAAGGACATCAGAAACAGCCACAATAAACTTTAAGGGACTTATATCACTGTCTGACAACACAGTGCTCTTTTTAATGAGCTTTTTACTGTGTGAGAACCACCCCTTTGAATTACTTCTACATGTTAGTATAGCTCCAGGATGCTTGCTTTTTAAACCACTGTAATAAATAACCTTATTATAGGAGAACTGTTCTGACTGCTTCACACTTAGGTTTTCAATGAAGGTATGTAGTAAGAATGAATAATTTTCTGAGTAAAGGTCTTCCTTTAGAAAAGATTGAAATGTTACCTGTGTTCTGGAATTAGTTTGAAGCAGCCTGTCTTACACCATGTTTATCCTGATCCAAATCACATGTATTGGAGCCAGACTTTCTGTAAAGGTAGTATGTTCGCTGTCCTGTCTGTCATTATTTATAAGTTGTCAGGGGACGCTGTGTGTGGCAAGCATATCTTCAACTTGTAATGTAGTCCAATTTCTAAACAGAAAAGCTTTTTACAGTTTGTAGGGCTATTGTCCTTATTTTGAGAAACATGAGCATTTTAAAGGATACTCAGTGTAAAATCTGTTGCAGTGTTATCATAGGAACCACATAGGTGTGTTTCTTACTATGTAAGACATCCTTGAGTTTGCATTTATGGCCAGGTTTTCCTGCCATGTGAACAGATGGTGCATAAAGAGTAGCCACAGGTGTGGTGGAGCACTGCATATTGGAGCAGATCTGATAGTTGTGTACTCAGAGGTTGCTGGTGTGGCTGCTGTGGTGCTTCATTTTGCATCTCAAGGTATTTACATCTTTCCCCTCCTCTCCACAAATAGCACTTGAGTCACCTTAGAGACAGTTGTCTTGAGTACTCCTCTGTAACAGGGTAACCCCATCTCAGAATGCAGAGTGGAAGATTTTTCTGAGTCTTAGTCTGGAGCTCAGAACTGTAGTGTTAGCTGGTGTAATCAGAATACTTGACTGCATGAGTTTGTCTTGTATCTTAATTCCAAAATTGCTGCATCTAATTTTCAGCCGAAATTCACCTTGAGTGAAGTACATATAGCTTTCTAATATTTAACTTTCTTGAGGGGTTGCTCTAGCCCTGCTGGGTATATTAATCATTGTTTGCCAGCAGCGTAATATAGCTAGGATTCTAATGGAGAAAAGAGTGTGCTTTTAGAAACACCTTGGAGACACTCTGGCTTTGGGTACTTTTGGATTCTCAAGCCCTGTTCAAAATGCCTTCTTATTTTCTACCTACATTAATGGCTAATTCACTGTATTCTTAGCCTCTTGCAGAGGTTTTATTGTGCTTGTTTCAGTGACCAGAAGCATGTTGTGAATTTGAGTCTCACTTGTATTGTGAAGGCTCCCTACACTTCCAGTGAATAATGTTGGCTGGGAGAGTGAAGTTAGTGCAAAACAGAAATGGCATCCAACAGTCACTGATACATAGTGCTGTGCAGTATGTGACTGTATCCCCAAATGCCCTTGGGGGGGCTTCATTGGACAAAAAGCATAGTTAAGCTATTTACAATGGATTTTCCTTTATTCTGTATCCTGAAGGACATTGAAGATTTGGATCATTACGATATGAAGGAAGAGGAGCCAGTTGATGGGAAGAAATCTGAGGACGAAGGCATTGAAAAAGAGAACCTTGCAATCTTAGAAAAAATCAGAAAAAATCAAAGGCAAGATCACTTAAATGTGAGTTACTTATTTTTATGGCTTTTCTTTGCAATATTGCTGGCTTTGAAGTAGGAATGGTTTTCAGCAAATAAAGCCTATTGCTGTGCACCAAGATGTACGTTAACCTGTAGCTGACTTCCAGCATAAATAGGACGAATGTCTCAAGTTATTGGACCTAAATAGGTCTTTCTGGAGAAGTTTGAATAGGCCAGCTAAGATTCCAAGGTCATTTAGTAAATGGACTCATCTTTCATCAAAATCTTTGGCACAGGAAGTTAGTTGTCAGTCCACATCCCACAGAGGCACAAAAGTTACCTCAAAGCAGTCTCATTCAGCCTAGGAGAATGCTATCTTAATTTATTTTGTCAAACTGGGTTGAGTTATTCTTGGCATTTTGGATGAGGAAGCATCTTTTAGCTTTTCCCTGGAGTCAACTCCTATGTGTAAATCCAGGTTTCACACTTGTTAACAATATATAACTGCCTGTCTGATTTCCAGAGGTATCTGTTTGACTGTCCTTTTCTCTTGCTCAATGCCTTTGTTATCAACAGTAGTCCTCCTTGCCGAAACAGCAGAAAGCATCTAGGTTGTAAACATGACTTTTGTTGCTGAGCCCTTAGTAAAATAACGGATAAAGCCATAAAGAAAATTGACTGCATTAAAAGTCATAGGTGACTTAATGTAATTAGTTAAACCCAGGAGTTTGTGCTTTAAATCCATCTTATGCATGAGTTTGGTTTTCAGTAATATCTATGCCACATGGAAATTATTGAAGGATGTTTTTGGGGTTTTTTTGCCAGGGGCCTTCAGCACCTCTGTAGCTTTATTGTCATGGTTTTCTGAGTTATCCTTCTAGCAGGTAGTTGTAAAAAAACTGTTTGCTCTCTAGAGGCTTGGCAATGTTTTGTCATAAGTGCCAAGTTCCAAAGAAGCTTTTACTTCTCAAAGGTGCATGTGGGAGGGAATGACAATGTCATACAACACAGATTTTATTAGGCTTGGCTTCCAAAGAAATCAGAACAGTTTCACAGAGGCTTCACTTGTGTAATGCTGAAATTTCAATACTTCTGGTCACGACCAGTTTCAGGCCAAGGTAAGGGGTCTGTGATATTCGTAAGTCACCTGTACAGAAATGTGATGCCTGAACTGCTTCCTTCTACTATGTGAGCTTCATAAGTTGCTACATGTTGCTTGGCAAGTCTGTAGATGTGCAGATCATGTCCAGACACAAGATGAGCTATTTCTTATTAAGCCAATAATTGAAGATGCGAGCAGTAGTCAGGTACAAGGGAGGGAACTGTAAGTAATTAGAGAAGGACTAAGGTTCAGGATTGATAAGTAGGAAAGACCTAGATTTTTGGCCAAGGAGCCAGCTTTTCTTAGTTCTTGCGTTTGATTATTTTTTTTTATTATTTTTTTTTAGCAACTATTTTCTGTAAAGTCCAAATTACACTTAAAAATTGTTAAATTCAAGAGGATTGCTGTTGTAAACCTCTTCTGATTTGTAGCGGGAGCTCTATACATTCCAAGTGCTTAGTGCTAGTTGAGCCGATCTTAATACCGGACATGCTCCTGAGAGATCTGGTTATCACAAGAATTTAATTAGCAGGGTCTTGACTATTTGTTTCAATGAATTACTCGCCCTAAATAACTTTTGTTCAGGAAAAAAAAACAAACTTATTTTCTTTTAGTTACTGCCAGTTTAACATGGAGAAGGGTTTTAGTTTGTAGCCATCTGCTTTACAAAGGAAACAAAATAGAAATCCTTCTATCAGAGTTCTTCAGCTGCTTGTCCCTGTGCTGTTCAGGTATGACTTCAGTGCAAACCTCTCAAAAATAACCTTGGACTTGTGTTCTGCTAAAACAGGCAGTATGAAATAGTTTGCTAGAGGAGGCTGCTTTCAGAGTTCAGTACTTTCCTACCAGGTTGTCTGAAGAAAAGTGTACAGTAATGATCACCCTTCCAAAGAAACAAACCCCAAACGAAAACGAAATTAAACCCAAACTTGGTCAGCATTTCAGTACTTAAAAACAGGTAAACATAAGGTTATAAACTGCATTTACTGTATAGTCTAGTCTTAAAACAGACAGTGATCACTTACTGGTTTTGTTTAAACTTTAATGTTCACAGTTTCAGAAGATGCCTGTTGAGTTTCTGTATATTTCTGTACTTATAACTTAGACCTCAGGGTAACAACTCCTTAATTGTCAAAGCAAATAAATCCTCTTGCAGCCTGAAAGGCATGTGTCACCATTGTCTAAGACTGGTAGAACTGGGAAAGCGTTTTTGTAGTTTTGGTGATTTTGCTCAGTGTGGAAAGCCTTCTAAACCTGCAGATTTCCTTTTGCTATCTGCTTTTTCCTCATTTGCCAAATCCTGCCTTTCCTTTTGCTTTTTCCCCTCCACATCTAGTAGAGCTGAAATGAATACTGTTGGTTTTCTGTTTGACAACAGCAGATTCAACTTACATAATAGCTGTTTCTCATGCCAAGACTCTCTTGTTGATGCTGGTGCATAAACAAGGTCAGCTGAGTACAGGGAACAGGGTATTCAACTGCGGCTGAGGAACTGTGGCATTTTTGTGGGTCACCAGAAATAGCTGCACTGCTTAAGGAATTTCTCAAAGGACTTGTGAAGGTTTACTTTTAAGTGCTTGAGAACTGAAAGCTGGAGCTGTGCTACTGACCTAGGAAAGAGCTAACCTAGTAGCACTTAAATGCCCCTTTATGCTGCCAAAACATGGGACTTTGAATAGAACATTTTAAACATGCTCTAAGAAAGTATCCTTACAGAGCAAAGCTTACATCTGTACAGCCTTTCACAGTGGGTTTTCTTAGAGGGCAGTGTGAGTTCCACAGATGTAAATGTAGTGGCTAAACATAGTCCGGTTTTCGCACTAACTACGTAGCTCTTTTGGTATACTTTGTTTCCTCAGCAGAGGAAAGTAAACCACACCTGTGTCATTTGTACACTTGATGTTGGAAGAGGGAGCATGAAGCCTAGCCCTTCAACTGCTGGCCAGTGCAAAGGGAAGACTTCTCAGTTTCTTTACATGTTCTTTTGCCCAAATCCTTGGGTCCAAATCTTCTCTCCCCTTGGCTGGAATGCAGGTTGAAGTTACAGATGATGCAAAAAGGCTTTTCCACAGGAAAGGAGTGCATGCAGTCCTGTTCTCTCATGTTCCTAACAGGTTCAAGACATTTTTCTGCTGCTCAGGTCTTTTGTTACAGGAATTTTGAGGGGTTTTGTGTTTTATAGTAGTTAAGAATATGCATCTACTAATTTTGTAGATGAGTTTTCTTCCTTGGCAGTATCTGGAATCCTTTCTAGTATCAGGAAATATATTTGCCTTGTGGTGCAGTATGTAACTTGGAGAAAGCATTAATCCTCCTCTTAACATTACAATAACTTTAAAGAACCACTTGTGTACTGGGAGTAGGAAAAAGAAAGGTCTTTGAACTGGAATCATTAACTTCAAATATTTAACATGCTGTTGCTTGCTTTTCAGAGGTCTCTTCCCACAGTAATTTTAGAGATTAATGCTGCTTTTATGTAGATCATGCTATTGGCTTTTTCCGTTTCCTACTGAGGAGGTTATGCACTTTCCTGTAAAAGTCTCAAATGTCTCCACTTTCATCTTCAGATTTTATGAGGTCTAAGGTCTCATTTCCATTTTCATTCTAATCCTTGAAGTATAAATCTACCTTAAGTTCCAGGAATGAATGTACTTCTGCACATATAGTAAGGAACTTCAGTGGCAATAGAGTGAACTTGTAGTCTTTAGCTCTTTTGAGGTCACTTTAGGTTTTATTTTCTTATCTTGGGGGAGACTCCATTGTTTTGTGTTTTGCTTTAACAGGTAATTTTTGGTCATGTGGCTGAGCTGTCTGAAATGTTCTG
Source organism: Micropsitta finschii (assembly GCA_034783455.1). Lineage (NCBI taxonomy): Eukaryota > Metazoa > Chordata > Aves > Psittaciformes > Psittacidae > Micropsitta > Micropsitta finschii. The sequence goes on from JAVHNF010012993.1 coordinate 28,589, forward strand.
TGGGTGAGGTAATTCACTGTTTTGGTGCATGACAGTATTTTTCAAAGCAGACAGAAAATAGGCAATTCAGTCTTTGGATTTAAAACTGCAGTGAACTGCATCTCCTGCAACTCAGTTTAAGGAGGAGACTGTGGTTGTCTTTTGAGAGATGGAAAGGCAAAAGAAAAGGTCCAAAGGAGAAAAGCTGGGGCTGCAAAACCTCTTGTATCTGGAGATTTAGTGCAGCAGACAGCTGGCATTGCTATGCTGCTGACCTGTGAATGCAGAAGCTCTGTTCTGAAGTTCCAGTTGTCTTAACTGTGCTGTAAAGTATTTCACTCAAATGCATGTGTTTGCAATAAAATACTAATTAAAGGTGGAAACACTTCTGAAAAATGCAGTGCCTATACTGACCTGCATCCAAGTTTCATGTTCCTTGCAGTGGCAGAAGCATGTCCTTAGTGGACAAGGACAAGCTTGTAGTGATGCATCTCATGAATAGCTCTCATGTCCAACAGTTTTGGCTCTGGGAATTCCTGCAGTGGGTGTTCCAGTTACTTGCAGCTCTCAGCAACTGGCTTGTTGTCTTCATAGATGTTTACTTCCTGTAGCAGGGTTTTCTCCAGCTTATCTTTCATTGTCCTGGAAGAACCACAAGTATGCTTGTACAGGAGAGGATGATCAAGTGAGACTTCTTGTACCTGTTAGGTTACTTAACCAGAAAGAAGTCACCTGGGGCTTCTCTAGCAGCTCTGTTAACTTCTTCAGTTTACAGATCAAATGGCTGTGCCTTTCTGCAGTTGGAATCAAGCCCAGGTACCTGTCAGATCCTGTGGTTGACCAGTTATTTCTAAGGCAGTTGTGATTTTAATCTTGATCTGTCAAGTGGAGAAATGCGAGCTTTATCTCCCTTGGAGTGGTAAGTCCCACTTTTCCAGAAGGATACTCCATTATCTATACCTGAATTGTCTTCAAAGTTATTCCTTGCATATAGTGAGTTACTGAAAGTTAAAGCTTTGATTTTAGTGCTAATATAGTCAAAACTGGATTCACTGCTCAACTGTATCACACAGTGGTGTAATGCGAGTAGTACTCTCTTCTAAACTGTACTTTAACAGTAGTTGTAAAAACAAACGTGACACCAGAATGAAGAGTTCATGTTTCAAAGCAGTGGTGTTTGGCATTAAGGTTATTATCAGGTATAGGAGTTAATCTCTACAGCTTTGTCCAAGGGTAGATAAGAGCACATAAAGTAAGCTCCTGTTCTAAACTTGTTAGGTTAAGCTTGCTAGCCTCATTTTCTTGATCATAGATTACTGGTTTGCACTCTATCAGTTCATCAGAGTAGTAAGTCTAACAACTTGTGGTACTGCTGTAGGAGTGGGCACCACAACCAGAAACTCTTAGGAAAAAAGAGTGAAAAATACTGTTACAGACTAAATCTACTGAGTAGCTTACACACACTGAAATTAACCTTTGCTTTTAAACACCACTTCAGTTTCTCAGCAGTTAAAATGGCACACAGGAGTATGTGGGCATTTTAAGTCTGGGGTTTTAAATTACTACAGTAGAGAAGATCCTTAAATTTTCATATGCAGAGGTGAGCTTCCAACATTATGTACAGAAATTCAGTAGCTTAATTTGATGGGAATAAAGGTGCAATGAGGAAACTAGTTTTCTGGAGGATGTCTTTGAGAGTCCAAGTTGGTTTTAAATTGCCTGTATTTAGAGGTTGATATTCTGTGAAATATTTAAACCAATTCCTTCAGTAAGAAGTACAGCTGATGAGGTTACACAGCCTGCACAGAAGAAAGCTGAAATCTACACTTCACTATGAAGTTTCCTCTGTATTCAACACATTGAATCTCAACCTTAACACAGTACAGGTCTGAAAAAGCACAGACATTATACAGAGAATGGTGCTTAACACTGTGGTGTGTTAACTGAAGTGTGCTGCTTCCTTTTCAAGCCAATCTGCAAATAGTATAAATAGTAGTAATTTGCAGATAATTTCTACGAATAATCAAGCTGCTTTTTCAAATAAAACTTTATTCACTTGCTGTTCAAGGAAGAGAAATTCTTTCTTTGATAGTGCTGTACGGGCAGGGAGTTAAGTAAACTGAGAAATGACTTCTCTGGAGCTCTGTCTTTATGTAGCTTTTGTTTAAACAGATTAAAGGAGTTGCCTTTAATTTGCATATTTAACTATGAAGTTCATTCTTCATACTGGTCCGTTAAGAAAAACTAGTGGAAATTTAGTAATCTGCATAATTAAATCCAGAGGAATATGAAAATGAGTAGCCTAAAAGAATAGTCTACACATTATGGCATGAAGTTAAGCATATTATATGCTGCTACTGAACAGAGAAGACAAAGCAGTATGGGGAGGGTTTAGCATCAAGTAACTACTACTGATATTTAATCCTTACTAAGAAATAACTTGATCCTACAATTAAGAACTTGTAGAACATATAAGGTCACTGTTGACTTCAGACACTCAGGAGTGATGTTTCCTGTATTAGGCAATGGTCATTACTGCTTCAGACTTCTCCAGAAATACTTGTGACACTTCTGTTCAAAAAGGATCTGTTTGTAGATAGATGTGCATAGTGTCTGAAAGAAAACTGAAGAACCAAATCTCTCCCAATTTATAGATGGAGTAGAAAACCAGACCTCTATAGTCTAATCATTCAGTATTTCATACAGAGAAGCTGAACCAAACTTTACTCTAGGTGAGGGCTTCTTCTGTGTTTGGTAGGGTTTTTTTTCTTGTTTTCATCTCTGCTTTGCAAAAGTCTTTAATGTAAAATGGTATTTGGGGTGGAATATACAAACAGGGTAATGATGTAGCATCTAAGGTTTAGTATCAAAATCTGTCCTGCTAGTGTTGGTGTTGAACTGGAGAGAGTAATCAAGGTACTTCTGATGATCATGTTATTGTAAATAAGCACTTCAGTCTTGTAAGAGGGAAAGGTTCTGGCCTTGCTTTCAAGCTAAGAAAATTGAGGCAAAATTTAATACCCAGGTCACAGAACTGTCAGCATTGGGGATGTATGCAGAATACATCCAGTGCAGCAGTTGCTGGTATTAAATAGACATCAGTTACTTGATAACTGGTGTGATCATTAGTTCATCACTAACTGGTGTTTTTTTTTTGAGCCAGTTTCTATTTTGTATGCACATCACTTTTTTCCCTCTTCCTTTTCCTTTTTTCTTTCAGCCTGTATCTCAGGCTAAAATACCAGGTTTAGAAATTGTGTGTTATTGTGTCACTTTGAGATGCTGAGTAATACAGAACTGAGCTCTGAAAGAATGGAAGAGATTCATGCCTTGGTTGCATAAACCAGAAGAACTATGGCAAACCACAAGAAGTTATTTGGTATTTTCAGGTTTACTTACTTTGTGTAGGTGCTGGGTTTTTTCACTCTGCACACAATAGCATTGCTTTTGTTCTGCATTTTCTAGGTATTTTGGTTAGTCCTACTGCATCCAGAAGCTACTGCTCTGTGGTGAATACTTCCCAACTCCTCTACCTTTTTTGTAACCAAATAAAAAGACACTTCTGAGAAACCAGTAAAACCTCGTGTGCAGAAGCTTGTTCTTAGCATTAGTCTTCCTTTTCTTTCCAGTTCATGAGAGTAGAAGGTAAAAGGAAATATTTCCCTATTAGAAATGTACTGTGGATCCATCTCAGAAACAAAATGCTAGAAAGATTAAATTACTTAACAGAAAAGCGTGTCTGTTGTACCTTGATTTAAAAACTTGTGTCACCTATGCCATGTAGTAGAAAATATTAAGGTGCTGCTTTAGAGGGTCTTGTTTCTTTTGAGTAGTCTTGCTCACTAGAAAATGTAACTTTTCAGCAGCCTGATCCTAGTACAGAATCTTCTAGTTACTGTAACTTTGTAATGGAAATAAAGCTGTTTGTAAATGTTACTTTTTGCTTATTTGCAGTCTTTTTTTGTTTCAGGGTGCAGTCTCTGGGTCAGTTCAGGCTTCAGATCGACTTATGAAAGAACTCAGGGATATATATAGATCACAGAGTTATAAAACAGGTAAAATGCTTCAGATTTCTCTTCTTAAAATATGCTTTAAAAGTATTCTCTTGGCAAATACTTCCTGCCAATTCTGTTTTGTTATCGTATGTATATACATATATGTATGTATATGTGTGCACATATATAAAAATACATAGATACATACATTATATAGAATCTTGTTACATAAAAGTGTATTGGTGGAGAGAAAGGAAGTGAGGATATATATCCTCTAAAATGTTCTTCCTTTTTGTAATGCAAAACTTCATTGAGAAGAATGCTCTTAGGGTGGGTGACTACAAAGAACAATTCCAGACTACTCCTGTGGGACTTCTTGACATTTCAAAACTACCTGAAATTCAGCTCTCCAGGTATACAGGGCAAACGCTTTGACCACTACCACTAGTGGGTAGTACTGCCTACAAGGATATGCTTGCTGTAGAGAGATATGTGTTCAACAGCAGAAGGTTTTATTGTTATACAGGATTTAACTTTAACTACACTGCTGTTACTTCTGTTATTTTGTGATGGTGTTAATCTGATCCTGAGCTCTATGTATTCCTTGGAGTAAGGGTACAAATGGTAATTGAAAACAAGCTTGTTTTTAACGTTTATTTGAATAACAAACACTGATTTGTGTTAGGTAGGTAGATGGTTGGCTGTTCTGTTTGCTCCATATAAGGGCTGTACCTAAACAGCTCAGTGAAGGAATCAGTATATTGAATTGTCTGAGTGTCACCGTACAAGAAAGAGAGATAACGCAGGTTTCAGGCAAGTTGTATTCCTGTAGGTCAGCTGAGTAGAAAACTCCATCACTGCAGCCAGATATGAGAACCAGGATAGGAACAGAAAAAAAATTAGTCTAAATTGTAATCTCTCTTACTGAACTTCTGCTATAGGTTGTTTCTAATGATCTTAAATCTCACTCAGTGGCTATGGCATTTTAAAGGACAGAGTTGAAGAGAGATTAAACTCCTGTTTTGATTTGCCATATTTACCTTTAAGGTAAATAGTTTTATGTGCTCAAGTACTGTGGACAGTGTCTGAAGTATAAATTTGATTAGGTAACCTAGTGTTAGCCTACTTCTTTTAGGCTTTATACTGCAACTGAGTGCTTGCCAGTATGCCCTAATCACCATCTGTCCAGCAAAGAATAGGTTACTGGGACTTAGGAAGAGCCTAGAAATAGATCTGTGTTAGTCACATGGGATGCTTTACTACCCGTGTATGATCTTCAGGGTTTGTTTTCGTGGTTAGAACAAAGATTGGCTATAACAAATCTACTTGACTGTAAAGACTGTATGGTGTTTAATCATAATGGTGCTGCTGGAGCACCAAGGAGCCCCTATAACAGGTGTATTTTGAGGAGAGGATTTGGGTTCCTTAATAATGCCATTTCTTGGCTTTAGATTTATAATGAATCCTAACTAGTTGCAAAAGGCAGAACTCCTGATACAGGAAAGCATACCCTGATGAGGAAAAGTAAACTCTGCTAACTGTAAAGGAAGCTGAGATACTAGGAGGAGTATAGTAACTTCCTATTAGCTTATGAATTAGGAATATGTAAAAAGACTACAGATGGATGCCTTTTCTGAAACATGTTGTTGAGGTGAAGTGTCAAGTGGGGGTTGATGCTATAAAACCATGGCAATCCTGCTTTGAAACAGCATCTTACTGCTACATTTATTAAATGTTGCCAGTAAATGATGTTGTTTGTTATAAAACTTACCTAGATCCATTCCTTATGGCTTCATTTAATCTTAGTACTTGAGTGAGTTTAAATACCAGCTCCTTTCCTTTGCGCAAACCTCCTGCTTTTCTAGCCTAGTTCTGTGTGTAGTTGTCAGGTAACTGCCACCACAGGAGCAGGGGCATGGTAGATAATTGACTTTTTTTTTTCTACATGTAATCTTTTTCTGAGAACTTGCTCCATGGTCCATTTTTCCCTTAATTTAATTTCTTATTGTTAACACACAGAGAGAACCATTGTGAAACTTAAAGGTTCTGGTAACTGTTGCAAGGTAATTTAAGTCTGTTTTCATTTTCGCTAATGTAAGCCAGAACATGTAAGGCTGCTCTTCAGTTGCATAAGAAACACTTTAGTTAGGGTATATGAGGTTACGTGTTTTCAGGATTGACAACAGAACAACACTGGGGCTTCTGAAGCAGGTAATACCTGTAGTAATAGTCCTTTAATATTTTTCTTCTCTGTTAAACTGTTTTAATAAAAAGTAGCATTAAAAAACACTGCCAGGACTTCAACTATGGGTGTACACTCAAAGTAGTGTCCATTTTGGAACTGAAGCTCCTTTACTGATTGAAATACTATTGTTGAAGCAAAAGATAACAGCCAGCTTGCTGTCAACAGGGAAGTTGCTTATCTACCTGGAAAATAAGTGAAGAAGTACCCTTAAGATCAAACAGAAAGCTCATTTCCTTATGAGCTAACAGAAGTAAAAATACTCCAACAGGTTAAGATATTCTGCAATAAATTAGACAGTTTCGTTCACCTGTTTTCATAATAGGAGTTGCAAGTCCTCTAAACTAAGATTATCACACTTCCAAACATAAAGTTGGAGGTTTGGTTAGTTCACATGAAAGAATTCACAAGGCTTTTAATAGAAATGGGGGGTGAGCACAAAAGAGAGAAGGAGGAAGAGGGGGGTAATAAAGAATTCGGAGATGTAAAAGGAAATATTTTCTGTTCATCTTTTTAGCAGCTGTGCTATTCATATATAGTGACTTGAGCTCACTGCTATATCCAGAGACTGTATGGTCTTTACTTTGAGTTGTAGTAAAGTTGCAATGAGTAAGACATTGCCTCTGTTTTGGAAGGAGTTGTTGTGATTCCTGTCTCTTCATGTTTAATTTTTTGCTGGCTTCATGGTTCTGTGTGCTTGCTTTTACTTCCATCACCTCTGTTGATGGCTTTCTGCCTAAATTGAGCAAAAAGCATATGAGCTGATTCCAAGTAACACCTCTTGACTATTAAACACCCCACCCCTGAACTTTGGCCAGTGCTGTTAACAAGCTTCTATACCACAGCAGAGAGCAGCCCTGCTGCTGCTGCTGCTGTTCATGAGAACATACAGGTAGTATTCAACTCAAAATGTAGGTGCTTGAAAGGCAGAATAAGTAGCTTGCTGTTCTTTTAAGGCACATTTTGTCAGTCCTGAACTTGTTGCTTGCACTGTGGTATGGAGAAACAAGCGTGATTTCTTTACTTGGTTTACTGAGTTTTGGAATGCCTTAGAAATAAAGGTGCATGGACAATGTGAAATGTCATCTGTACTACCAATACTAATGCTTAGAAGTTTCAGCTGCAAGATGATCTACTCTAGAATAATAACTTTCAGACGTGAATACAGTAATTACCTGGAGAGAATGCAGTGACTGCAGTCTGTTGCTGGTGGAGCCCTCAGAAATCCTGGGCTGATTCCTCAATGGCATACATCTTCCAAATAATTACGTCAGCAACAGATATGCTGTTAAATATTAGCCCAGGTCACAAGTGTAATCATGGTTGTTCAGGGTGTATGCATGAATAGTCTGCTAGGGAAGAGATGAAGCTTTTGGGCATCACTGATAGTATTTTCAAAATCTTGTCTGATGGTTAAAGGTTTATGGTTTCTTCCTGGCCTGCTTGTGAACATCTGCAGAGAGGAAGCTTGAAAACACAGGAAAATGGCAACTAACCTTTCATCCTTCCCTTGAGTGAAAGGTGTAACTTTTGTTTTACATGCTTAAAACAAATAGACCATTGAAAATCACCAGCTGGCTTCCAGAGACAGCTGTTCTTTTAGAGCACCTTTCTGCTGCCTTTGGCCAGCTGTAGGGAAGGCGCTTCATCCAGTGCAGTATCTTCTTTTCCTGGATTTCCCCTCCATGCAGTGTCCTGTATCCTGCCCTGGGGTGCCAGTACTGAGGAGAACCTGGAAAATAAACACAGGTTATGCTGCATGCTCAGACTGTGTGTTGGTTTAAAAGTGTGTTGGTCCTGTACTGGGTATAAACTATATTGAGTACTAAGCAAGTTGGAGTTGTAGCTGTGGAAGGTTCCAAGGGGAAATGGGAGCAGGGGAAGTGGTTATGTGTCAGAAAAACATTTGGGTTGTATGTGGAGTTTTTTTCTATTAGAACTGAAAGAACTTGCTTCCTTATAGTTGCTCAGAAGTGCTTCTGCTATTGGAGGAAGAATGTGGCTCTGTCAGTAACTCAGTATCTTATCTACTGTTTGCATCTTCTGACAGTATTTGTACTCAAAAGCAAACTATGTTTTTACTAAATTTTACCTTGTTAATGTTTCAGTGTGTGATTAATCCTATCTCATATTTTTACAGGGATATATTCAGTGGAACTGGTAAATGACAGCTTGTATGAATGGCACGTTAAGCTTCTAAAGTAAGTCATTGAAATTTTGTTGTGTTCTGAAGAACCTGTTTTGTGATTGCTTCAGAGATTCTTATCTTTGATAAATGAGAACCTCTAGCCAGAGCATATAAAATAGTGTGTGGTGGCTGCGGTTCTGGTGTACAGAAATGTGTGCAGAGATTAAACTGGAGTAACGGAGCTGGCAAAAAAATCAAACCCCCTTTGCACAGTCAACAGAGTGCGTATTACCGGAGCTTTCGTTACTGTTCAGTTCTCTTTCCAAAATTACTCCAAATGTGAAACTTTAAGGAATGAATTTTTCTGTCCAGAGCCTTTGTCTGGATGGTTTTATTTTGGGTTTTGGTTTAAATTTCAAGAAAATGTAGCTTCTAGTTTTATTCATGTGAGAAGGACCAGAACTGTCTGTGTCATTGGTTCTTCATCTCTGCAGTTGAGCAGACACATAGGACTGACACTTTTAGGTATAACATAATTATGACTCATAAGTTGTCATCTTTTATGTACCTCATTTCACTACATGCACTAGACAACTCATTTTGTTGTGTCCAAAGTTCTTAACTTTAATTCTAGAGCTGTTACATTGAAATAATTCCTGGTAAGGGTCATCTGCAGTCATCCTACAAGATAAACTTGTAGGAAGGAAAAGCCTGTCCAGACTAGGATGGTAGCAAAAGATGGAAGGAACTTCTATCAGTTTGGATAGATCATGATGAATAAGGACGTAAGCTGTTTCAGCACAATACTTTACCTGTCTGTAGGAGTTGTTGCCCTGTCCTAGTGGTAAGACTTGAATTACTGTGTCACCAGCTGCTGAAATAAAGGCTTTTTTCCGTTAGTGTAATCATAGGCATTGGAACATTTTGAAGCTGAAAATGGCAGCAATGATGTATGTAAGAAAAATCTGTGCCATACTACAGGAGGCCTTGTCTATCAAGTGCTTCTGTAACAAAGTGCTCAAACCACTGTGCAATGATTTGAAGCCTCTTTTCAAGTGCTGTGAACAGAGCTGACTTTCTGCTTTCAAGAAAGACAAAATGGAGTGCATGCAGCGAATGGCTTCCAGGATGACTAAGAGAAGAGAGGAAGTATTGTTTTTTGTATATCTCAGCAAAAAGCATCTGAAAACAAATGAAATGTGTGCAGACTATATGAGGGGGTAAATATCAGAAAGAAAAGAGGCTACTTAATTAAGAAACCATATTGTTACTAGAACAAGTAACACTGAACTGGCCTAGTACAAGCTATGGCTGCAAGTGATAGGTTTCTAAGCACAGGGAGATTTTCCTTTGAATGGGCTTCCCATTGGTAGGAAGCTGCCCAAGTAATTCTGAAATGGGGTCTAACAAGTCTGTGGCTTCACTTGTAGCAGATGATTAGACATAATAGCCCACCAGTCCCTTTAACATATGTTTTAGGCTTGCAGCAGGCATTTTTTTGGCTAGGCTTTTTTAAAAGCTGATGTGGTGTCAGAGCCTGGGTGGGAGTAACCTGCAAGTGTCTGAATGAATGTCTGAGCTAGCATCTTAAAAGAAGCAGCTGATGAAATTGGTGAGCAGAAGCTGCTGGCTTTAGTACTTGTGCTGATATGGTTACTTTTAACAGCTGCTGTGGAACTATGATCCCATAAAGTAAAGGATTGACTGTGTACTGAAAACTAGATCACTACAGTCTTAATGTTAATTTTTTTCTTCACCCTTCTTGTTGGAACATTTCCAGTGAACTGAAGAGAATTAAAATTGCTGGTTTCAAATAAACAGGTTATTATGTACTCACTGTCAATATACATAGAACTATATATATAGTATATAGTTATATATAAGTATAAAAATTACATATCAATGGGAATGTAATGCATTGAAGCAAGCTTTTAAGTTGATTTCATGACAAAGTGTTTACTTTGTAAAAGGAGCAGGAGTTTTCTACAGTTCACCTAAAATTGCAGTTTGTAAATTACAAATACCTGAAGAAGGTATTTAAGAGTAATTACTCTTTACAGGTAGTGAAAATAGTAACTTCATCCAAGGTCTCCCCCTGCTTCTTTTATAGGGTTGATCCTGATAGCCCACTGCACAGTGATCTTCAGGTCTTAAAAGAAAAAGAAGGTGTAGAATACATTTTACTCAACTTCTCTTTTAAGGTATGTGTCTCTGGAAAGAAATGCTGGGGTTAAATTTCTACCATATTGTAGGAAGTGACTGAAATGACCCTCAGCTGTTACATGGATAAAGACAATTAATAAGAAAAAAGAAAACCAACTTTATTTGCTACTGAAGCTTCCCAGTACTTGCTCTTTAGCCTGTACTGTGGGAAAGTGATTTCTACAGAACTGAAAACTTCTGCTTTAAATCTCATTTGCCAAATAAGGTGGCTGAAACACTTCCTGGTTGGAAAACAGTGTCATAAACAAGTATATTTCTTAACCTGTTTTTTTGTTTATGCTTTTTAGGATAACTTCCCTTTTGATCCTCCCTTTGTACGAGTGGTATCTCCAGTGCTCACAGGAGGGTAGGTTTGAGTTGCCTCACAGAACTCTTACTTCGTGGTGGAAATGTTACAACTTGAGATTGGTCGATTGGGAAAGTTTTGAGACTCGCATGTAGACTTCAAGAAACTTCCCCTAAATATGTACCCGAGCTGCTGTAGCCCATGAGATGGGTGCAAAGCTCAGAGTGCTGTATGGAGACTTGTTTCTCAAGCTTTCTGAACTAATAGCAGGCAAACAGCTGGGTGCAATTCCTCTTTGAATTGCTTAGTTTGTGTCTAGCTTTGAAAGACTCTGTGCCTGCCACAATGTGCAAGAGCTACCCTCTTTTTGTGGATGGTTAACATCGCTGATACTTCTCCTGTTGTAGAGTGTTTTGAGTTGGTCCTTTGAAGGGGTCTTGATCCCTGTGTTGCCTTAAACTGTAGTCTTAACTGACTTTCTCGTGCTGGTATCACAGCCATAAATTTTTTATCAAAAACATCCTGAAATGCTAGGCCCAAAATACTAAAACTCAACACGATGCTCCAGAAGTCATGTAGAATGTTTGAAGTGCTGTCGATGGCGCAGACACTTGTATGTGTCCTTGGAGAGCAAATTAAATTTCCCTTCTAAGGCTTTTAAGCACCTCCTGCTGACAGGAAATTATAGCTGTATATTTGAAAAGGCGGTCTGTGATAGCTGGTGCTGATTCCGATTTGATTTTAATTGCTGGGTGTCTGTTTTGCATTCAAGAAATGGTTAGTGCAGGTAAAGAATGTTCATGAGGTTTCTGCTACCCAGAAATGAACAAGCAGTGCCAGACACCAGAAAGCTCATTTGGATTCTGATTTTGTTGTACTTGGACTTCTCTGGAGAATGAAAGAGAGAGAGGCCCAGCAGATTCTCAGTAATTGTTTCCCTGTCTATGTCAGTCGAATGTCTTGATCATAGGAGAGGCTGCATTTTTGCAGTGGTAACTTCTATTCCCCCAGTCCAGGTTTTGTGATGACCAGGTGTTTTGACTGTTGGGTCCCAGTTAGCACAATGCATGATGAAGTGTTACTGAAATTAGAACGTGTTTTACAGGAGAAGAGCTCCTTTATCTCATTCACCTACACCTTTGATTTGCAGGTGCACCTACAGTCTTTGGAGTTGTGTTCACTTTCTTTACAGAAGTCAATTTGTTTCTTTTTGCAACTGCACATCAGTATAGCACTATAGTACTATATACCATAGTATAGGTAGTATATGGTAGTACAACCATATAAAGCAACCTTCTTTCATGGTGTGTGTACAGTTGTGTAAGCAGTTGTGCTGACTAGCTCAGTCACTGATTTTAACTAAGGGAATTTAGTATTGTTAGGCGCCCAAAAATATAATCTTCTTTGCTCAAGTATAACATGGCCAGCTAGGTACAGTGTATTACTCTTTAAAGGGCATTTCAGTTTCATGTGAACAACAAATATACCAAACTAGCCTGCAAGAGCTTAAAGTGCTGTGAACTGTTTCAGCTTTTACCAACTGTTGATGTCAAATATATTTTCTTTCATGTCTGTTTCTAGGTATGTCCTAGGAGGCGGTGCGTTATGCATGGAGCTTCTTACTAAACAGGTGACCACAGGCTCTGTTATCTGGATAACAAAGCATGCTTTAGAATCATGCAAATAGGTGTTTCCCCTGAGATGAAGAATCCCTGTGTGGAATAAATTACACACTCCAAAGGGAATATGATGGAGTAAACCTCAGTCCCACAAGATTTGCCTTGCTGATCTTGTGAGAGAGCTTCTTTTCTGCCTTGGATGGCTTACAAGAGGTCTGAGGAAGAGGCAAGAAGTGAGAGCACATCAACTCTGAGTTCTCAGAATTTCTGGGTGGAAGCTGGTGTAAAGAGTGAGTTCTGAGGAGCAAGACATGTTGTTTCACCCTGGAGAAGTGAGGAATGCAGAAGATCCTAGGCATAGATGACTCTTGTGTAGACAGTGATTGGTTTTCTCTTCAAAATAAGTAAATGAATGAAGTAACTGTTTGCAGGTGCTGACGGAAACTTTTGTGAGCCCTGGAAGGTGCAGCAAAGCCAGAGCAGTAACTTTCATGGGGCAGAATTGTCATAGCTCACTGAATAGCTTCATTGGATAGCAATCTCTGCTGCTGCTTCCAAGAAGTAATTTCTGTTGTGATATTGCTGAAAATGTGTAAATGCTGTAATAATGGAGCTGCTCTTTTTTCTGTCTTGCTACATTTTGGAAATGTGCGAATCAGCCTTGCCATGTTTCCTACAAGTTTTTAGTAGTGAGACTATAATAGCACTTTGCAGAGTTTCTCTGTTGTTAACTGAAAACAAGTACTTAAAACTAAAAGTGGCGTTCAGAAAAATAAACCTCCCAAAGCACATATCCTAACATCAGTGTGCAAGCTGAGCACAAGAAGCAAGTACATTTATATAGAAACATTTCCTTCTTTCTCCAGGGCTGGAGCAGTGCCTATTCAATAGAATCAGTCATCATGCAGATAAATGCCACTTTAGTCAAAGGAAAAGCCAGAGTACAGTTTGGAGCCAATAAGGTAAATATGCTGTGTTATATCCGTTACAGAAGTTATTGTTAGGCTTGCATTTCTTTGCTGACTTGCACAGAAGATGCTTAACAACAGAGTTGTCATTGCAAATATATTTGCATTTTCATTTATCTTGATATCTGGTGCATGTGTGAGTATTTTATTGGCAGTTAACTTTGAGTTTGTTAAATGATGAACATGGTAGGATAAAACCTTGGGATGGATGGGCAGGGTGTGTAAGCAGTTAGACTTGCACTATCCCTGTATTGGCAAGGTGGGGAAGGAAGTGGTATCAGCAGCATTTGGAAATTCCAGATCTGAGAAGGGCTCTAGATGACAGCCTGGCTGCCAGGATCACATATGCTGATATTAAGGAGTTCTCTTCCTTTAGCTGGCCCAACCACCTGCAAAGTTTCATGAGAGCGTGAAAAATAAAACCATGCAAATCCTGAGCTAGCCATTCAGCGTTAATGAAAATCACAATTCAGCTGAAGTGGGCGTGCTGGTAACGGGCCATAACTTAAAAGACTTTGAAGTACAAAATGCTGTTTTCAAAGGATGTTTAAATATTTAAGCGAATGAAACTGTCACTTGAATGGTAGTTTTTAAGCACTCATCCGAGGATAGTGACCTAGGTGTAAGATGTAAAAGTTTATGATCACCATTCTGTCTAACCCAGTAACTGGTCAGCTGAGCAAGGCACATTGCCTGAAGCCTTCATTCCAGTTGCTCAGGTTCTTAACCTTCTCATAGAGGGGCCTTCCCAGCAGTCAGGGTGTACAAATTACTGTTGTTATAGTGGAGGAGAAATGAGAAAATAAGGGTATTTGTTTTGAATATCTTGCGCTTTAAATCCGGGAATGTTGTAACACTGTGCATGGGTTTTAATGGTAAGTCTGATGCAGTTTCTTTGTGAAACTGTTTTTAAGTCTTGTGTGTCTGGCTGCCAGTTTATGTTAGTCTTTTCTTCTTTCAGAATCAATATAACCTAGCAAGAGCACAGCAGTCCTATAAGTCACTAGTACAAATACATGAGAAAAATGGTATGTACATTCTTTCAATTTTTGTTCTTGTCTGCACAGCAACTTGGGGATTGGTATTTGGCCTCAGTAAAACTTTGAAATGCCAGAGTGTCTTAAGTTGGCTTGGGAAGAACATAAATTGTGTTTCCTTCTCATCTTGCACTAGAAGACAATAGTGCTTAAAGTAACTTGACTAACAATCATTGCAACTTTTCCAGCTTATGTGGATGTTTCATGTGTTCCTACTGTCTTTTGAAAGGTGGTTCAATTATATTTTCAGACAGCCGATCTAGGAACTTTATTGCTACTAGAGCTTTCAGAGTGTCTTAGTGAAGTATCGGCTGGAGGTTTACCTTTTTCCCTGAAGGGGTTTGTTTCAATGTGGCAAGACCTTGCAGTAATCATTAAGGAAGACGTAAAGTGGAAAGGAAAACCAGAGGAAATAGAAGTTGTCCAAGTCAATTGCACTGGCTGGAAAACTGCCCAATAGAAATGGGAGACACATTTATTATTCTATTTAAAGCCAGTCTTTCAGCTGCATGAAAGAAGTGTTCAAGTGCTTCAGGTATAACTGTGTTCATTGTGCCAGGATGAGGAGCCAACAAATGACCTGAGGCTTTAAAAGGTTTAAGTGACTGACATGTTATGTAAAAGCAGTCAGTAGAAGTGGTACCCTGGTGTCATGACAAGGGAGTTAGTTGACTTGCCACTTCGATGATGTTCTGCTGTCCAGGTTGGACACAGTGTCTTCTGGGAATTGATGTTGCTGTGAACATGAGTGTATTTCAGTATGGCTGGAGCAAGCACCTCAGTTTCCCTACCTCTAAAATTGAACATAATGCCTTCTTTACAAGGGGGAGGAAGATCAAAGATGACAACTTTAAAAAGCTTTCCAATTTTATGGTATTTTGATTTTGCCATTAACCAAGCCTTTTGCTTTTTTAGTTTGCTACAGAAGCCAGCATGGCACTCTCTTTACTTCTAGCTATGCACTAGCCTGTAACTACCATGTCCTGAGCTGTACACAAAGCATCCACAGCATTTATAGCTGCTGTAAAAGGTGTAGTTTTGCTGCCTGTTCTTTTGGACAAAAAAACAGAAGAATTCTTACAGTAGTGGCTGGGAGAATTAAGATTGGAGATCAGGACTCTTCTGGTCCACCCTCCCCAAACCTGCACCCTCCCACAGGGAGACGGCAGTGCCTTTGCAGCACATGGGGCTGGTAAATCCCATCCCCACCACAGCCCGTTTCTTGAGGGACTGATCTCTATGGGGAGCTCCATGGGGGACCACACCATGCCCAGCACTCACCCTCTCGATCATGCCATTCTCAATGATGGGGACACCCGACTTGTAGCAGATCTTGTTCAAATCCCACGATCTGGAAAGGCAGAAGGTGGAACTGAGGACGGGCATCACCCCACAGAGGACACAGCAAGGGGCAGAGGGGCACGCAGGACACAGTGGGGGTCCCTGTCCCCATCCTGTCCGGAGCCGCACTCACTTTCCGTACAGCGAGACTTGGACTTTGCTGGCGGCCAGGGCCGCCTCGAGGTGGAGCTGCAGGGCCTCCTGCGTCAGGATGTTCTCCCCATCCCTCTTTGGGGTCTGGATCAACATCTGGGACGTGTAGACGGACTCCTCGCCAAGCTTCTCCTTGGTGTAGCGTAGCTCCTGGCTCACCCGGCTGCCCGCTGCGGAGGGGACCACGACGTGCTCAGTCAGTGCCAGGGAGAGCAGAGCCCCCATCCCACCAACCTGTCCTGCCCATCAGGATGCCCAAGGAAGGGGACAGGCAGGATCAAGGTCCCACAGCATTAGATGGTGCCACATTAACCCAGAGGGACTTCTTGCCATGGGGCTACCTAACTGCTGCATCCTCTGGGTGCTTGCACCCAGGGGACCCAAGCAGGGAGCACCCCAGCCCACAGTGGA
>JAVHNF010013000.1:0-10033 GCA_034783455.1 Micropsitta finschii
ATCCAAAAGGAGTTCAGTGGCTCCTTCATTCAACTGTGCTTCAGAACAGCTTCTACTCTGCAAGGAGAAACCAAGATTCATTTTCTCCTTGTGAATAGAAAGACGTTCCCTCAGGGTTATAATTTGGTGCAAAGTCACAAATAAGGAGCAGCAATTCTGCATCACAAACGATAAAGAGTTTAGTTCTGTTTAACTATATGATAGGCATCAGATGAATAAATTCAGCTTCTGAGTGAAATTTCTAAAATGAAAATAAATTATCATGATTTTTCATCTAGTAAGTCCAAAAATACTTGATTACTTTATTTAGCTATCTGGAGTGCTTTCTGGTTCCATAATGAATTCCTTCTGGCATAAAGTTTATTGGTTTGTATTTTGAGGTATGGTGAACTATTCCCAGATTCAAAAGCACCCATAATTTACTTAGATTATCTTATTGTTCTAAATCTAGAAAAAAACTTAGTAATCACGAGAAGCTCAAAGAAATCCAAATTCTGAAAAAGTTTTTAGTTTTAGGGTAGAAACTGTGTCTTGAAGGGGCCTCTTGTCTATAAAGGAGTGCTTGTAAGGGGCTATCAGTATATTTCTTTCTCAAAAGAACCAGTTCAACACTTGAAACCTTAAACATGGGCTGTGATAAAATGGTCACCAACTCAGTTCATGTTCCCTATGACAGGAACAGCAAACAGTGATGTTTGAACTGATGCTGAACTGATGCTGAACTGATGCCTGCCTGCCATTTCTGTCAGTGAACACTATATGCTTGCACTGGTCTATTTGTTTTCCAAGGGCTAGCAAGGATTAAGAGGATCAGGATCAGTCTTATATTAAAATACCCTTAAAGATTTATTTCACCACCCTCAAGGTATATCAGGTTTTAGACTCATAACCTTGATAATATCCTTTTGGAGGCTGATATGCCACTCTTGTCTTCTCATGCATAGCTACTGCAGCACAAATGGATCCGGTACTGCAGGCTGATTCCCAGTGCCTGTGCTCTGGTAATGCACACATCACACATCAGGGTCCCCAGCACAACACAGAAGAAAAAGCAGAGTTCCTGTTTCTTTCCAGAAGACAGGATAAATTGAATATAAGTATGTGCACACCCAAGAGCTATGCAGGAGAACTCGGAATCCTACATGTGGCAAAAAAAAAAAAGAAGTGAGCTTTCTGTTTTGTTTCACTGTTGAGTGCTTATTTATTTTAGCTCTTGGACTTTCTGTCAGATTGATGAAACTTTGACAATCAGTCAAGATAAAGGGGGCAGAAGTGTATTCAAAGCAGTCAACTCGAGAGAAAGAAGGATGGACTTGGCACTCACACACCTGACACTGAAAAGCTGTCATCTGAAATCCCAGTTTGTAACCCTGGCGGCTGCTCAACTGGACCTCAGAGCCTGGTTCCCCATGCCCTTCCTCGGCCTGTTTTTCTGTCTGCTGACTTGGGATTTCTCATTTGTGCTATACCCCTGAAATAAGCACAATGAACCTAGGGACAGCCTGTCAGAGTGAGCTGTTTATACCCCTGCTGAAGTCTGTCTGGAAAGTAGAGTGCACATTAAACAATTTTTCACACATTTTTTATATTTTCTCCTTTTTACTTTTCTTTAACAATAGCCTTCTGAAAGTTATATGGGTTTAGAAATTGTTGCAACTAATGAATAATATGACTAAGTCAATAGGAAAGTAAAGATTTTTTCAAATGTAGACTACTGATTTTTGAAATTGTAGGGGCTCCTTCAAAGTCATTAGCGTTTGTCATGTGAATATGCTAGTAAGGACTTCTATAAATGAAGATTAATGATGCTAGGGATAATTATCACCGGAGAAACACATATTTTTCAGTATTTGGAAACTCCATTCAAAGGTGAACCGCATCAGATCTCCTTCAATGGACCTTAGCTCCATTTCTACTATGAGAGTAGGAGGAAGATTTTCTGTGACACAAGGGTTAGTTAAACTCCCAGTATCATTGGAAATCAATGTTAGTTGAGCTGCGTAACTCTGATTTGTGCTTTATAAAATAATCCCCCATATACAGTGAGTGCAACTGATTTGAAGACCTACTAAATCCACAAGCCAAAATCCTTCTGAATATTTTGCTTTCCAAAAGAATCTGAACATGTACAATAACTGCTTTCCCAAATTAAACACTCAAGTCATGATGCTTATTATTATTGTTCCCTACAAGACTTCATATATTTTGCTAAAGGTGTGAAGAGTTACAAATTAAAGAAAAGGAAGATCCAAATTTTCTGTTAACTTGCAGAGATGTAAGGAAGTCCCTACAGCTAATAACCTGATTTCATAGGGGAGCTCATGTGCATATTTTTATAGTCTAAAACCATCAAATTCAATATTTCTCAAGTTATTTCTACTCTAAGGCTGGGGCTGAAATGCCAGGCACTGTTCAGATAATTAATGGTATAGCTCTGCTGGGGTTTCCCTTGCATGTATATATCTGGAAAGCTAAAACTGGTAAGGTATCGTTTGATTCTCAGTTATGAATCACTAATTCCCCAAAGAGTCCTTAAGATTATAATTTGTTTCCATGAAATACTTGGTGACAAGTTTTATCCATCAGGTTATTTTTAAAAAACAAACAAAAAAATAAAAGTAGCAAGCATAACTTGGCCAAGTCTGAATTGAATTAAGGCAAACACAGCTTGACCAGCCCTTGTGGATGGAATCAAAATGGTCTGGAGATGAGCTTTCTGATTATTAAAGAAAGACAATCAAAGGCAAAAGAATTCTGAGCCCAGGCTAGAATGTGTTGGCTCTTTTCCAGTAGCGAACTAAACTGGCAAGCCACACCACAAATGCATATTCTGGTTTGGAGGGGGAACAAAAGCTGAGCAAAGGGTGTCAGCATGGTTCCTGTCTGGCATGATGCCCATCTTTTGCAGCCTGAAGGACCACATCAGAATATGTTTTGTCTGCAGCCAAACTGTAACTCACTAAAAGACTTTGCAGAAAGTCCCTCTGTTTCCTGAAGTTCTTAATAAGTGAGGTATTTTAAAAAAGCTATCTTCACACAGCAGAAAAATATCTAGCAGCCAGATATGTAAAATATCTGCCATAAAATCCTGTTATCAGAGGGAACATTATAAAATGTACATGAACACAGAGAGATGAAATGACTGGTTTTATTGGAATCCTTTCCCAGTATTTAACTCCTCAGATCTTGGTAATGTTCATGTTCCACTCTTACTTTACCCAAGTTGTTAAGAATTTATTCTTGTCTTGAGAAAGCAGATAAACAGCCAACAGACACTATATGAAGATGAGATGACATCAAAATCACTGCAGATCACATTTCAAGTTGTATTAGTCTTTAAGAAGATGTTAGCACATGAATCTAGAGAGCTTGTTTCTTGGAGCAGGGGTTTACAGAAACACACCAAAAAACAATTGTCTCTTTCTAACGTTCATTCCAGGAATTCATTTGTAGCACATGTATGTGTATCTATTTTATGAGACAAGCAGTATTCATTATTTGACTTTTTTACATTACCATCTTTTTTTACCATCATTACAAAATGACCTAAAATCAGAGAATGCTGAAAATGGGACTGATATACTTAAATTCTCAAGTAATTAATAAAAGTCTGTCTATTGAAAAGACTCCTCCTTTGGTACTGGTTAGTGGAACAATACAAGGAGACACAAACACACATAAGAAAAAGCTCAGATAAAGTGGACTCTTCTGAATTTGTTGACAGAGGCCACAGATATGACAGTCTAATAGAACCGAACTGAATTTCTTACCTTTATGATGATTTGCTCCAGATGCTAATTTCCCCCACAGTGTTACAACAAATATTATTATTAGCAGTTTTCCTTTTGTTGCTTTCTGTAAGTATCTCTTATTCATCCTGAAAAAAGAAAATGCACAAAAATAAGTATCTTGATACTTTTTTAAAAAACATTTTTTGTCTAATTTAAGGAAAATTCAAGAAGTTTTTGTGAGTGTCTGGCTGATAAACCTTTAGTCTTAAATTCTGCTTAGCTCTAAATGAGGTATTGTATCTGTATGATGAGGTAGAGCATCTGTATAGCCTCCCTTCCTGGTCCACCAGCATTCCTCCACTCTGGTCAGTACCAGAGATAATTCCTGCACTCATCACATTTCCAAGGCAGAAGGAGTGTTCATAACCACAGCAGACCCCAAAGCTGGCAAGAAGGATGAATCCAAGCAGCTATGCAGCAGGTTTTGATGAGCAGAGCAGTTCCACTGGTGTGTTTAAAGCCAGTCATGTTCAATATGGTTCTCTCTGACCATGCAGAGGAGTTTTTAGCTCTTTCTGGATTGTGCCCATGATTCATAAAGCAATAACAGATTTCAATAGACCTCCAGTACATGCACCAACCCTCCTGCACAGAAGTCATGAGTAGTTCAGAAACATGGACTTAAGCACTGCAGATTCACTAGTCTCTTCCCTATCTTTGGGTAATTAAAAGATTTGATTTACTGCACCAAGGGAAATTGCATACAGCTACCCTCATCTTGTTTAGTGATGTTTTCACTATGACAGCAAGCCACCACTGGTGGTTCAAACACAAGGTAATACATCACTTTTTTCTCAATAACCTCCTCCAAAGATATTGACAAAACTTGACAAAAAGACAAGTTCAGGAATGTAGGTGCTAGTGCTTTAGGATTACAGTTGTGTGGAGAGTGGCAAGGGGTATAATAATGAAACCTTCTCTCACTTTTCTCTGTAGAAGTGCTCTAAGGAGCTGGCTACAAAACAGCTTGGCACAATGGTCATGTTTCTGCTGATAGGTCAATAGGATGATGATGCCTATTTCAAATTACTTATACCAGAAAAGCTCAACTTTGATCACTCATACAATATTATTCCTGTTTTGTAATGCCTGGAAGTAGGGTGCCTTTCTGAGCAGAATAAACTGTATTGGTTCACTATGGTTGCACATTTGTCTCCTATCACATTTATAAGAAGCCCAAAGGATTTTAAGAGCATCTCTTTTGCTCTGTTCACGTACAGCACTATCGTCTTGGGCAGCCACAGATCTGTGAAAGTCAGACTGCTCTAATACAGAATTAACCAGTACACTGTTCAAAGTCCCAAATCTTTTTCGATTCCTTCAGAGCAAATCCTTGCCTCAGAGCAAATTGCTTTCTAACAGAACACCATACAGTGATAAGGCAACTCCCTCCACACCCCACAACTCCACTCATGATTTAAAGAATTGTAACCAGGCCACTTCCCTAAAAATTGCCAATCTTGCTCGTCAGGAGGCTGATGAGACCTTGTTAAGCACTGACAAATTTCCACACCAGGCTGTGTAACAAAACACTACGACACAAATTAAGAGCCCACTGAGGAATACACCAAAACCTTTTAAACCTGAATTCAGAGCAAAGAGAATTCAGCATCCTTTGACAGAAGTCACACATCTACAGTGTGTTTCCCAGAGGCTGAGATAATTACATTTATCAGGGGAAAAGAGAGAGGAGTAAGCAAGTGCTATATCTAGGATGGTGGATGTGCCCCTGAAAGCCTGACTGATTAATAAACAGGGTTGAGGTCACAGTGTGCTGTGAACCACACCAAGGTCTGTCTTCTTGCACAGATTCCAGTGCCTTTGGAGTGTAAACTGTATATTTATCATCAGCTCCAGGTTTATGAAGTAATCAAAGCTAAAGAGAAATACACTGCCACTGTAAATAAGAACAAAAGAAATGAAACTGGAATGCACATTCAGCATATTCTCTTTCACAGCTATTTCTGTGAACAGAATATGAATTAACACTTCGCCTGCTGGATTCTCATGCTGTACCTGTTGTGATGCTGGTGCCAAGTCATCTCTCATTAAAATCAAATAATTCTTCCTCACCTACCCAACACTGCTCAAAACTCAGTGGGAGCTGCACCATTAAACAAAGTTGAATCTAACACAGTTCCTTCCAGTGCTCTGCTGATGCCATATTAATTCAATGTGCTGTGAGGCTGGCAACAAATGCAGGGCAGAAAATGCTGATATATAAGGAAAATTAGTAGCAGTAGGGGAAAAGAGAGAAAACCAACCTATCTGCTTCTGAGCAAAAGCCCCTCAGGGTAAGTGGTAGAGTGAAGTACAAACCCCTGCCCACAGCTCAGAACACCAAAGAGGAGTAAGCCAACACTGAATACAGAAGAGACTGTTCTACAAAGTAAAGGAAAGGGTTTAAGCTTTAACACAGAAAACCTGGGCTCAATGCCATTGCCAGGTTTTCCAGTTAGGAGAAAAACAACACACCATTTCTGTACTGCAAGCTTACTGTACTATTCTGCATTACTCATTTGTGGTATTCACCTTTAGAAGGACAAAAAATCATAACTTTTTCTTACAGCAGTCACGTAATAGGCACAATTAACAGAAAACTCAGTGAAAGTAGCCGTTCTAGCTTGGGGCATAGTTCAGAGACCATCAGCAGAAGTACAAAAAAACTACCTCAGCAGTTTAAGTATTCATAACATACAGCAGCTCAAATAAAAAGTTGGAAGATGATGTTAAGTTTCAAACTAATTATACAGTATAACACTAGGCTTGCAGTTGTGTTTGTTGGCTACTCACAACGGTCAGTTCAAGGACAGATGAGTGGCTGCATAAGCACAAAGAAGGTGCAAAGCACTTTGCTCCCAGCAGTCCTGCTACACAGAGGCCACACTGCAGCAATACAGCCCCAGAAATAAAAACCGAATTGTAGTCCAAGAAACTCAGGGGGTTGGGATGGATGCATCTCATCAGCAAAGCAGGCAAACAGCTAGGTAACAAGGAGAGGCCAGAAGATATGCTCAGTATCTGTGTGCATGCATTATCACCTGGGCTAAGAAACTGGTTATTTTTTTGTGGATTTGCAAAGCAGCCCATGATAGAGCACTGAGAAGACACTGGAACTAAACAGTATTGGACCTTTGCTTTGAAATTAACTATTAGTCTCTTGCAACCTTGATCCATGTCAAGTAAGTGCATCCAGGAAATTCTGTCCATTACTGTACTGTACTGTTATTACATTAACGTAACAGGCTGTGTTAAATAGAACAAATGGGTTCTGAAATGAGGTCTGCTTTTACTAGAGGTGATGCAGAGCTCCACAGACAAACTGTAGCTATTAACCTGAATGGTTTTCTCTGTAAGACCTTTTCCTCTTCTATTTACTTTCTTTTCTGCAGAACCTCTCCCCCGATGTGACCCTCACAGCCTTCAGTAGCGCCATGTGAGCTGAAGGTGATCAAAACTGAGAATAGCCATGCTATAGGAGATGCCTACATTTGACTATCAACTTTGCACCAAAATACAAACCTTATGTGTAACAAAAATGTCCTCAGTATCTAACTCCAACACATTGGAAATAAATCCAAGGAATTCCGAGCACTTTCATGCAAAAAAGGATATGAAAGGCTACCATGTTTGAGCTCATTTTTTAGTGTGCCTCAAGACAAGGGAAAAGCAAGATAGCTGTTTTTGTAGTTCCAGGGACACATTCAGAATAAAGCAAAAAGACATCACCCACATAATTCAGACAGGCAGTGGCTTAGTGTGAGATGACTCTGCCATGACCAGCTCTTCGTTAACACCATAACACAGTGAATAAATTCATAGAACTTGTTACTTTTGCTCCCTAAGATTCCTTTTCCCTGAAGAGCACTCTACGAGACCATCACCAGTCTGGTATCGCGGACTCAAGAATAAACTGTTGCAGTAATCGGTGACAAAAATAGGTTTAAAAAAGTAGGACTTTTTTCCTCAGGGTGAAGCCACACCTGAAGAGAAGCTTCAAAATTGCTGTGTCAGCAGAAATCCTTCCCCCTGGCCTCCATGGGTCATCAGAAGCAAACTGCGAATACACTAATAGGTTGCACAGGCTCTCCTCATCACTACTCCTCCTCATTGTCAGGCCTCTTCCAACAGTGGACATGCCCTAACTACTTGGCTGTACAGAAACTGCCATGTGCAGATGCTTGTCTTCAATTTTACTGCAGCAGTGCAGCAACCATAAGTTCCTGAGTTTCTACTTTCTTCCTTTTTTGCTGCTGGGCTTGAGATCAGCCATCTTTCCAATAGCTCAGCAATAAAGGAGAATCACATGGAAATTACCTTACATTGTAAGGCCAGTGCTGAATTGCCTTGCCTTCCTATTCTAAGTGAAGTATAACCTCATGTAATCTTTACTATTGAAGGAAAAAAAAAAAACGGAAATAACAACTTTAATTCTTCCCTTAAGAACTTATACACAAATAAAATTCTCATCTGTTTCCTAGGAGTAACAGCATTTTTCTCTGTTTCTCCTTTTCTTTCTTTTCTTTACAAACATCAGGTTCTGTGAAGCTATTCAAAATTCATTCATAGAATGTTTTACATATGTAGAAACTTTCAGTGTCAGTAAGATCTATTTGTCTTCTGCAAACACATACAACCTGTGAATGCAAGTGCTCATAAAGAGAAGTGTAACCCTACTTCTCTACTGAATCCTGATGAAATTTTTAAGAGACAAAAACCTGCTATAATATAGAGGGAAAATTAGTCCCACATTCTGTGACTTTTCATGACAAATATTTTATTTGCAGTAGAAATCACTACTGATTTATGACCCCAACTCTCTTGTACAGAAATAATGCAGCCATTTAAATCACGTTCTGTACTCTGTTGAATCTTACATTATTTATTAGTTTTCTTAGTTTCTGCATTCCACGTATTGCAGGTATTTGCAGTTTTCTTTAGCCTTTCCTGTGTAAGCTAAAGCAGATTTAAAAATGCCCCTCTGGTGGATAAGGTCACTTTGTAAAACACTGATGTGACCCCTGTGTGTTTGCATATATATAAATTCCCTCTATGACATTCCCGTCATGTTTGCTCAGTGAACAAGTAATTTGCCACTCTCATTACTTCAAGTACAAGGTAGCTTGTGAAAATCAATCTTCTTTCTGCTTCATACATCACAGCCTGTAACAGACACAAAGTGCATTCTGATTCTGAAATGAATCTGAGGGAAAAACACAGACCTGTTCCCATAAGATGCTCTCTTTGATCTAGGTGTGCAAGTTAAAAAAAGAGAACAGGCATTTAACCTAGCAAAGCATGCAGGTCTTATGTAGGAGACACATGGAAAATCTCTGTATACAAAGCAAAAGGGGTGGGAGTTGTTGGGTTTCAGAGGGAGGGAAAAGGGACTGTTCCAAAATTTGTTGTTGACCAGCATAGATCTTTTAATAACAGAATAATAGCCCTAGAGAGCTTAGTCCCACCATTGAGAAATATTCAGAAATAGTTAAACCATTGCTGGTAAAGCAGTACAGTAAAGTTGTCACTGTTACTTTCAGCCGAAGTGTTACCAGGGGAAGCAGATTGAAGAATTTTAGGCTTACTGCCATAAGGAGTGCTTTAGAAAGGCTACTTCGCTAAGACTTAAGACACTGAGGAAAATGAATTCTTCTTCCCGAAAGTGCTTAAGCATATGATTGACATGCATGCCCACACTTGTCTTTTATTTAAATCAGTGTGACTTAAGCACATACTTAAATTTAAGCTCATACTATCCAAGACATGCATGTACCAACGTGAGTTCTTGAAAAACGATTAGTGGGTTAGTAAGTGTGCTTCTATAAAAAGAGACAGTCTCAAGAAAAGAAAATATCTCAAATATCTGGGGGGAAAAAAGTTATGGAATATATGAAAAAACACAATAAAAAAAAAATTCTTCTTTACATGCTGCAATTAGTTTCTCAGTAGCAAGAAACTGGAGAGAGATGCACATACAGGTAATTACATTTGCCGACAGTATCCCTAGGACTTGGATGTGAAATTTACATATATATTATTGTTCCCAAAATCTGATAAGCATGGATGCTTAAATTGCCAGAGGTATAAAATGCTTCAGTCACCTAGACGCATGCCACCTTCCAGCCAGAAACCCTGAGAGATTGAGGAAAACTTCTTTCTTCCAAAAGGGTATGTATGGTTGTGATGATACCACCTTGAAGACTCAGATGATACTAATGAATGGCCTTCCCTCTAAACTGCTA
>JAVHNF010013002.1:0-10546 GCA_034783455.1 Micropsitta finschii
TCCTGGCTCCATCCTCCTCTCAGGCACTTGTAGGGAGCCATCAGGTCCCCCCTGAGCCTTCTCTTCTCCAGACTGAATCCCCCAGTTCCTTCAGCCATTCCCAATCACATTTGTGCTCTAGTCTATGATAGTTTGAATGTGTTTCCTTGCAGACGCGGCTGGATGTGTACACATCCCACTATCCGGATAGGACATCTGTCAAAACCGTGATACACTGGGCCCAGGTAGGTTCCTAGCATAGAAGCAACCCTTACAGTACCTGGGACTGATGTCTCTATACTCTGAGCCCAGAGTGTACAGGAAAGTAAAAATGATCGTGTTGTTGAAGGAAAACTTGCCAGGGTGAGGTCCTCCAGCAGCACCCTGCACATGAGCCGATGATGAGCAGGTCTGCAGAGGTACCAGCATCACACTGCAGCACCCAAAGGGCCACATGTAATGCCTTAGTTTGCTAACCCATAGGGACAGGAGTTGAGGTGGAGTTCAAACCACAACCCTGCTGAAAAAGGGAGAAAGTCCAGCTTGGGAGGGATGCCACCTCCATGCATCACGACCTTCTCTCATGATGTGATCCCTTTAGGAGGATGGGAGATGCAGTACCCGCACAAAGGTGCTCCCTGGCCTCCCACCGCAGACCTATCCTCTCCTTGCAGGTGGTAAAATCAGGAGAATTCAAAGCCTTTGACTATGGCAGTGAAAACCCAGCCGTGTACCACCAGGTAGGAGGCTGCACCAGCAGTACTGGTGACTGGAGGTGCCAGGGCCCTGGGGACATGTTGGCTTGTGGGGGTTTACCACAGCAGCAGCCCTCACCGTGTGGGGAAGGTGGGGTCGTATTTGTAGGCGAGGATCTCGGGGGGGTACCCGATGGACACGAGGTTCTGCAGCAGCAGCGCAAAGGCCAGCTCCTCGTAGTCAGGGGACTTGTACACTGCACATGGGGGCAATGGGGGGGGTGTGGGCAGGGGATGGGGGGGGTCACCCCAATCCACCCCCCCCCCCCCCCAGGTCCCCGGACGCACTGGCCAAGGTGTAATCCATGTCGAAGCCGAAGCATTTGATCTTCTCCAGCGCCAGGCTCCGGTTCACGAAGATCCTGGGGGTGATGGGAGGGTTATGGGGGGGGGAGGGTAAGGCTGTGGGGTGGCATGAGGAGGGGATGGGGACCGGCTCCCTCCTCTCCCCCCCATCCCTGGACAAGGGCCCCACAGTGAGTTATTGGAGCAGAAAAATGGGCTTTTGAGCTGGAAATGGAGCCGGACGGGGGGGCCCCAAGGGGGGGGTGACCCCAGTGTTTGCCTCCCCCGCCCGGCAGCGTTACATGGGGGCCCCCGGGGCCTCTGTCCCCTCCTCACCCCCCAAGGTCTTTCCCTCTCCTCCTTCACCCCCCAGTGCCCCCGCTCGTCCCCGTGCCCAGCGCTCCCGCTCCCACCGCTGCAGGCAGTCCCTCCGCAGCGCCCGGGGGTCTCCCGGCCCCGGTCCGCGCTCCCCCTCGCTGCCCATTGCCGCCGCCTGGGGCCGGCTCCTGCGGCCGGCGCCGCTTTAACGGGGCCCCGGGGACCGCCCCGAGCCGGCCCCCGGCCCGGCCTCCCCCAGGTCGCAACCGCCGGGACGGGACCTGGGGCACCCCGGGGTGGGGACCCCCACAACGGGGCGGGGGGGACCCCCCCGTGCCCTTCCATGGGGTAGCGCCCCCAGGGCACCCACAACAGCGGCTCCCCCTCCCCAGCCCCCCCGCGGTGCCTCCCCCCGGGGCCGGTGTTTGCCCGACGGTAGCGGGGGGCGACCGGCAGCGAATCATTAACCGGGGTCAAGGACCGGCCCCGCTGCCGCCCCGATGGGCGCCGCGGGGAGGGGCTGGCGCCGGGGACCCTGCCCGGCACCGCAGAGCGGAGGGACGGGACCCAAGTCCCGGTGCCCGCGGGTAACGGGAGCATCCCGGTGGGCAACAGCCCTGCGGGGCACGTCCCATCCCGTCACTCCAGGGAGCCCCCGAGGTACGAAGCTGCCCCCTCCAAGGCCCGGTGCCAGCCGCGGTCCCGCCGCAATCACCGGTTGCTCTTGCAACAGCTCGGGGTGACCCGGGTCCCAGCGCACGGCCCTGACCTGGGATGGGATCGCAGGATGGGAGGGGAGCATCCATAGGATGGGGACATGGAGCAGGCAGAGGCACGGCTGCTGCCATGGGGCTGGCAACAGGGAGTCAGGAACAGGCACACCCCCCCCAACACCACCCCAGGTGTGGGGCACTGATAACCCCCCCCCCGGGGTGTTCAGACCCAGTCCCATGACACCAGGAGAGATGTGGGGCTCTTATCAGGCACCCAAGTCCCTGCTCTCCCAGGGCACAGGGCCAAGCAGAAAGCACGGGGCAGGATGTGAGTGACAGGGGCAGGACACGGGGCCATCACCCCCAGCCCCAGCACAGAGGCACCGCTGGCATAGGAAGGAAACCTTTATTGAGTCCGAGGTAGCAGCGCGGGGTGGGGGGGGGCGCAGGGGCTGCCCCCCCAAGGGGGAAGGTTGGGCAGCAGCTGGTGTCCACACCACAACAGCAATGGAGGCAAAGCTGAAGACAGCACAGCCCAGGGGGGGAAGGACACCCCCAAAGCCCTGCCCCGAGGGCAAGGACCAGCCCCCATCCTTACTGAAGGAGGAATCATTGCCAGGGGACCTTAATAAGTCATTAGAATGAAGAGAAGTGGCTTCCCGTAACTGCTAATCTAAAGCTACAGCGCAGCAGGGGAGTCACGGCGGGGGCAAGCGCTGCCCCCCAGAAACTGAGCCCCAGGACACGGCCATTAGAAAACAAACATAAAGATACTTCAGTGACAACACAGGGCAGGACCGAAGCAGCCCCAGAGATGACGATGGCCCCAGCAGGATGAGCCCCCAGCTCCCGGGGCAGGGGCAGCAGCAGGAGGGGGGCGAGCCCCGATGTCCTCACACCTTGAGCACAGCGAACTTGAACACAGCGAACTTGAACACAGCCATGATGGCAGCGCTGATGAGCCCCGAGATGGGCACGGTGACGAACCAGGCCATGAAGATGTTGCGGAAGAGGCGCCAGTCCACGGCCTTCTTGGAGCGCAACCAGCCCACCGAGACCACCGAGCCCACCTGCACGGGGACCATGGCTCAGCACTGCCCCAGGGACCATGCGGGGAGCCCCACAGAGCCCATTGAGGAGCTGCCACCCTGAGCAGGGCCAGGGCACCCCCTGCAGCACCCCCGTTCCCATGGGCACTTGGCAGAGCCCAGAGCCCCATGAAAGGGGTTTTGTCCTCCCATCACCCCTCTGAGTGTCCCTGCAGGGACTCCCCCCCACCCGGGGCTTGGGCAGCCGCTGCCACCCCACATTGAGATGCAAATGGCAGAGCCGGGAGCTGAAGGGGAGCCAGGTCCAGGACCTCCCGCACAGCTCAGCCCGGTTAGTGCCAGGCTGGGGGGGAGATGAGCTGGCCCCCAGCTGAAGCTGGCCCCCACCTACCTTGCAGTGGGTGGTGCTGATGGGGAGGCCAACATTGGAGGCAATCACCACCGTCAGGGCAGACGCCAGCTCGATGCTGAAGCCACTGCAAAGACACAAAGCACATGAGAAGCAGGGCACCGGCTCCCCTTCACTGCCCAGCACCCAGCAAGCTCCTCACTTGGCTCTCCAGACCCCCAGTGAGCCCTCCAAGGGGTGCAGAGGGGGTATTACAGGGCCATGCTCACCCCAACTCCACCACCAAAGCAGTGACACCCTCAAGAGAGAAGGGAGAGGGCTTCAGGAGCAGGATGCAGCTTCAGGGCTGCCTGAAGCCTCCCCCTGCCCCACAGCAGGGCCTTACCTCGATGGTGTGATGGGCGTCAGGTCCTTCCCCATTGTCTGGATGACTCTCCTTCCCCAGACCCACAAGCCGATGCAAATCCCTGCACCCCCGTAGAGCAACAACCAGATGGGAGTTGCCACTGTGGTAGCCACATCGCCCGTCTGATAGACCAGGTAGAGAGCGACCAGGGGCCCTATGGCATTGCTGTAAGGGAAAGGAGATCTGGTCTAGAGGGCCAGAGGCTCAGGCCAAGAAGGGCACCAGCAACCCGCTGACCCAACTGACCTGACATCATTGCCACCGTGAGCGAAGGAGCCGAAGCAGGCTGTGAGGATCTGCAGGAACTGGAAGAGGAGGGACACCTCAGGCTTGTCCTGGTCCTGCCATTCCTCCAGGGAGCCGCTGCTGCCCTTGCGGTCGCTGATGCCCATCTCCGCCTGGGCCGTGTTCAGGTCCACATCAGCAGCCGGGTGGGCATCGGCCACCGCGTTGCAGTAGCTGGTGTAGCTGTCCATGCGGACCCTCTTCTTGGTGTCCGCCACGGGCCACGTCAGCTTCTCCGTGTCCTCACTGTCCCTGGCGCGGAGCGAGTCCAGGGGCATGCCGCAGATGGCCATGGTGTAGGAGGTGTAGCTGTTGTTGCGCCGCAGCGGCTTGTCCCCCGAGTCCCCCATGCAGTCCCCCATCTTGGCCAAGTGCAGTTTATGCAGCAGCTCCTTGTAGAGGCCCGAGTCCTTGTGCACGGTGTGGTACTGGTACTGCCCGCTGGAGCTCAGCTGGTGGCCCACAGCCTGGTTGAACTGGACGAGGCTCCCATTGGGCAGCCGCACGGCTCCTGACAAGGGACATGGCCTGGGCTGAGCACCCTGGGGTGGGGGGAGACGTCCCCAGTGCTCCCATAGCACCCCCCAGCACTCACCACTGTCAATGCTGGTCTCCTTCAGGTCAAGGCTGGGGAGCTGCTCCTGCTCCGGGGCCTCCTCCAGGTCCCCCAGGTTGAAGGAGACCGTCCTCTCCTCCACTGGGGCACGCTGGGGCGCAGCCAACCCCGCATCAGCGACAGGGCTCTTGGCATCGCCCAGAGGCACCTTGGGCTCCTCCTGCTCCTCCTTGGGGCTGACGTTCTTCTCCATCAAGGGGCTCTCAGAAGGACTCAACTTGATTTCTCCTGTGAAGGGAGGCAGCTGCCATCAAGCCCTTTTCCCACCACTGCACCCAAGGCCAGGAGCCAGCCTATGGTCCTCGCCATGAACATTTATGGTGGCTGAATAATATTTACAGCTTCCCCCCCATCCTGAACTTTGGAAGCTGTTGGGCAGTCGCACCTTGGCCCGGGCACAGCAGCCAAACAGTCACAAGCCAACTCATCTCCTATTTATAGACCCCCACCACCCACACGGGGTGTGGTAAGCACCATTATGGGGCTTTTATGCCCATTTT
Organism: Micropsitta finschii; assembly: GCA_034783455.1. Lineage (NCBI taxonomy): Eukaryota > Metazoa > Chordata > Aves > Psittaciformes > Psittacidae > Micropsitta > Micropsitta finschii. The sequence continues at coordinate 5,256 of JAVHNF010013002.1, forward strand.
TCCTATGGCAGAGGCTCCTCTTTGTGTCGTGTTTGTCCCATCCCCAGTTCCCGGCAGCCGTGGGATGCTCTGGACCCGCTCCTGGGGTGGCTGTGACCCCTGGAGCCAATGGAAAGGTACCCGGGAGAACCTGGCTCTGCCAGCCCATCGGCTCCAGCCAGCCTGGGCTCCTCTCCAGCTCCCACTGGTGGGTGACAAACCCAAACAGGAGCCGGTCCCCACCTCCTGAGGGCAGCCTGGTTTCCTGTCCCACTGGAAAAGCTACAGCACCAAGCCCTGGAAACTGAGGCTGTTCCTCCCCCTCTACCAGGAAAAGCATGTTTTTCTCCAGGTGAAAACATGAGGTCAGCTCCTTCGTACAACAACAAAAATCACCTCCTGGTCACAAACATGACCGGTACCCAGGATGCTCGCTTGCTGCAAGGGCCAGGCTATGGCCTCCAGCCCCTCAGCCTGGCATCAAGCTCCTGCAGCGATGCTCTCCTTGCAGTTAAGCCAAAGCTCAAACAGCTGGAAGATTGTCAAGGGCTGCCATAAAGCTGTTATTCACACCCCAGTTACACCAGCCTGACAAGGACACTGGTTATCCCTCCTCTCCAGCACCTCGGGTCCCGCAGCCTGCATGCGACATTTATATGCAAGACCACACACGACTCCGGGATTGCTGCCGGCGTTTCCAGGAGGCAGAGCTGGGGACTGACTGCTCTTTTGGATGCCTTTCAATTGATGTTTTTGCTCCAGGGAAAGGATTTCATCAGCTTACACAGCTTTAAACTTGTGATCTGCATCTGCCAGGCCAAAGATTGATCAGCAGGTGCAGGGAGGATTAAAGGTTACCCTGGTTAGCAGGCAGGTTGTCTCCTGCCGTCTTCTCTCCTCTATTAAAGGCCAATCAAGCTGTTTGGTATCTGCTGCCATCCTGCCCAGTTCAAGGGGAGAAGCCAGCAGCCAGGTACCAGCACAAGAGCTCCTGCGAGGGGTCTCAGGGAGCAGCAGGGCCCAGCTCCATGAGATGTGCCCCAGTGACTCAGGGTTTGCAGAGCAGCTTAAGCGATAGCCAAGCTGAGGAGCCCCTGCTATTAACAGCCCTGCAGCTAATGAGATCTCCCGCTGGGAAAAGAAGTTGGTTAGTCCGAGTGTGCCCTTCCCCAAGGGATTGCAAACAGAGAGGTGTTACTTACGTTCAATTTTCTTCTTCATTCTCGGACATACAAAGAACCAGACGATGAGAGCACAGACAACAGCACTCCCCGCCGAAATGAGGAGGATACCCCACAGAGGAAGTTTGTCAAAGCCCAGCACTAGGAAATAAAACAACGGATCTTTGAAAACCTCCAGGCAAAAGCCTCCTCCACACATGACTTTGCTCTTCCCAGCAAGAGGAGACTCCAGCACCTGCAACAGCCCTGAGCTAATTCACCTGCTAGGGAGAAACGCTGTTGGAATGCCAGCACCAAACCCACAAAGGAACCCCCCCCTCCACAAGCTCCTCTATCACAAGTGCAGACACTTTCCCTCCCTCTCCTGCAGCCAAACGCAGCTGGGGGGGCTGGTGTGTGCCCGGAAGCTCCTCGCAGCCCTTGTCTCCTCCCTTGCTGCAATGTCAAAGCACCCGTGTGGCTGCTGCAGCGCCTGCACCGCATCCCCGGCATCCCCGGCCGGGGTGGGGGGGACACAGACAGGCAGGACCGGGGCTGCTCCCCCCCACCCCCAGAGCCCCAGGACACTGCCTGCTGGGGGGGGGGGGGAAGTCTTCTGCTCCCAGGAGCTTGAGCAGAGGCAGCCAAGGTGCTGGGTGACCCACTTAGAAGAGCTCTCACATGCGGCGTGACTTTTAGCAGTGCTTTGGCACTCCACAGCCCCCCCTCCAGCCCCTGGGCGAGTATCAGGTGCCTGTGACCACCGCAGCTCCCACAGGCAGTAACTCACTGCTCCACTGCCAGCACATCACTGCTGTCCCCACGCTCCTGGCTCTCTGTTTGCTCCAGCCCCTGCACTGGAGCAGCACTGAGCTCACCCAAGCCCTCCTGCAGCCGAGCTGAGGATAAACATGCACCCACACCTCCCGGGGGCCAAGTGATAACACGACCTCGGAGCAGCAGCGGTGCCCTCAGCAGCTCCCCGGGCTGGGAAGCCAACATCCCTGCTTTTCACTGTTTACACACAGCCCCGGTGCTTGCTGCCCTCACCCCACCTCCAGCGGCTCCTCCACAACAGGAAACGCAGGTTCAGACCAACAAGGGCTCGTGCCAAGACACCCCGGCGACGATGGAGGTTACGGAGCCTCCAGCTCCACAAGCAAAGCCACCTTCCCCTGCCAAGCCCTCTCCTATCCCTGCCCACATCCTGTCCCCTACAACACAACAGCCACACAAGCATTGCAATTTGGCTTTTCGAACTGCAGCACAAACTCATCTCCTCGGTACAGGTGCCAGCTCCTCTCACCAGGGATAAAATGAGTTTGCTCATAGGACAGGAGGATCAGGAGGCGCAGCTCCCATCCCTACTCCTATAACCTTGCTACTGGCAGCCTGAGAGGTCTCTCCAGCAGCAGGCAGGTACCTGAGGTTTAGCACAGGTAAAAGAGAAGGGGAAGGGTCCTGTTATCTGCCATGCCTGGGAAGTCTAAGGAGAAATGCCTGGAGGGGTTTAGTTTGAGCAGGCCTCTTTGGTTGGGCAACTATCTAGCCCAGAACTCGGCGCACGCTAGCCTGCAGCCTTCCGAAACCGGCACAGGCCAGCCACCTTCTAGGAGATTTCAGCCCTGTAAAGCAAAAAAGGGGTAAATCGTGCATTTAATGGAGGTTTTGTAACAGGTTTATAAATTCAGGTGCGAGCGTTCTGACGGGTACTTACAAGGGGCACCAGTATACATGATGGAGAAGAGGTTGATCCCCACAGTACAGGCGTAGAAGACGGGCAAGGCTCGCAAGCCGTTGGGAACAGGATCAGCCTGGAAGACAGAGCAGTGCTGCAGAAAGCTGGACCTTGAGGGCTGCCCAGCAGCCAAGAAGCAGCTCCTTCCCCAAAAGGGAGTTGTTGCCTTGGGTCGGCTGCTGACAGCAGCTCCAAACACCAGGCTCCCGCTCTCAACAGCTCCTCAGGAGTCACCCATGGAGCTGTCACTGTCAGCCATGAGGTGACCCAGGGCAGGACCAGCCGAGCACCCCAAGTGAAGGCTTTTACCTCAGTCCAGCTGACTTGGACAAAATAAAAGCTCCCCATTACTCACAGAGCAGCTTATTTGGGCACATACCTGCATGGAGAGGCCCTCACCCAAGCAGCAGGAGCACTTAATTCTCTGCTGCTGCCCAGCAATCAGAGCCTAGTGCTGGTACAAACACACTGAGCCTTTCTGAATGCCAAGCAGGAGGGAGCAACTGGACTATTCAGCTCCAGAACGAAGCGTGACGGGGCCAGCCCGGCTCGGAAAGGCCAGTTATACAAGGGGACTCTGACAGCAGCAATGCTGAACTGTTTTACAAGGGCTGCCAGGTAAGGACCAGCAGCGATAAGATCTTAACATCTCTGGGGTTAGAAATAGAGCCAAGACCTAAAATAATTACAGTTAACCTCACGCACGTAGAACAAAACACTGGAACTCCTGTGGATGGAGTTGGCTGGATAGCCCTGCTCTGCGCTGGCAGCATCCTGCACTCCAGGACCATCACCATCTCAAATATGAGGTTCTAAAGCTGCCACCTTCATTTCAAGCACTTTTGGGTACCCAATTCCTCCACCTGGGCTTCCAGACACTCAGCAGTAGGTGCCTGTTCCCAGAACCTGCCCCTCACTTTACCTGGGGCACCAGGTGGGAAGAACACCCAGTTCCCACATCCTGGCTTCACAAAAACTGCTGCCATTGCCTTTATCTGCAGCCTGACACAAGAGAAGGTGCAGCCCTGCACCAGGACTTAGGAAAAGCCTGAGGAGCAGCTCTGACCTTCCCAGCTCCGGGTTACTTCACCACTTGGAAACCACAGGAGATGCCTGCCCCAGATGTTTTAGAGGAGGTGAAGTGATACATCCTCAACACCCCCAAGGCTCTGCTTCGTGGAACAGCTACAGATCTCATTCTCCCATCCCTGTGGCTCCTCTGAAGGGCTCACCCAAGTGCCAGCACAAGGGTGGATGGGCCTGGAGAAGTTCTGGGGCACAAAACCCAACTGGCAGAGGAGGGAGCATCTGCGAGCCCCAAGGTGACAGAAAAGGGGCGAACAGCCCTTACCTTAAGGAGGATGAACCTCTGGACAAGGAAGAACAGGACAGCAGACATGATGCCTGAGAGCAGGGGGGAGATGAACCAGGACAACACTAGGAGAGAAGAGGCAGGATCAGCATCCCGCTGCCAGGAGAAGAGCCAGGGGTGCATGTGGTGGCCACATGAGCCGGACTTACCAATCTTTAGCAGCTCAGACCACTTGACACCTTCTTGCCCTTTGGCCACCAGCGAAAAGCCAATGGTTGCCCCAACAATGCAGTGGGTACCAGAGATGGGCAGCTTCAAGAATGAAGCCACAAGCTGCCACACAGCAGATCCTGAAGAAGGAGAACCTGGTGAGACAGCACCCCTGGGACACCCCAGTGCCCCCCAACTCAACCCCTTGCTCCTCACCGAACATGGCACTGATTGAACCTGCCATCAGCAGCCGCTGCTGCGTGGCGTTGTACATGTTCACATCGATCAGCCCCTTCCGGATGGTCTCGCTGACTTTGGCCCCCAGGAGGGCAGAGCCCACAGTCTCAAAGATGCTGGCCAGGACACAGGCCTGCCGCAGGGTCACCACCCCCGAGCCCACCGCCGTGCCGAAGGAGTTGGCCACATCATTGGCGCCGACGGAGAAGGCCAGGACGAAGGCGATGATGAAGCCCAAGATTAGCATCCAGAGGAAGTCCTCCATGGGCGCGGGGAGCACGGCGGGGGTCGGGTCCATGGCTCAGGCAGGGGGTTAATAAACGAGGTGGGAAGTTCAACAGAGGCTCTGCGGCCGCTATAGGGCAAGAGGGGCCTCTACCGTCCTACGGCCCCGCCGGCCGCAGGGGCCCGTGCACCGCGCCATGGCCTGCGCCTCTCCTCATCCTGCGGGAGAGACCGGGATCAGCACTGGGGGGGGAGGGGGAATCACCGGATAACGGCCCTTCCCTCGCGCGACACCGCCCGCCCTCGCCGCCATGTGCCCGCTCCGCCCCAGCACAGCCCGGACCCAGCACTGGCCCCTGAGGGACTCCACTGGTCACAGACCTCCAGCTAGATTCTGCCCCATTGACCACAACTCTCTGCCTTCTTCCTT
>JAVHNF010013006.1:9435-22353 GCA_034783455.1 Micropsitta finschii
CTAACAGAAAATATCTTCCCAGATGGAGAAAATTGAAACATTACCCTTGTTTCTTTGCCAGCACAGATCCATTCTGACAAGTTGGAAATGATTTATGATTGGGGGGGCACAGAGGAAGAGAGTATGGGGAGAAAGGAGCATACTTACACTAGTGGAGATATTATTAATTGTTGTACGATGTTCAGATCTTTGCATTGTTTTGCATGCAATTAGTTACAAGGCTTCACATATGCAGCAATGTTTGCATGCTGATCTCTGCATGAGACAAATAAACCTCGAGTATATGATGCATGTTAGAAATTGCTTTCAAACCACTACAGAAGACGTTGTGGTAAAGAAATGATGCAATATGGCAAAGCAAAAGCTACGTTCAAGGAAATAGATTACCTTTGAATATATGAATAGGTAAATACTACAGTATGTCCAAGATTAATACTAATCATTACTGTTTTAATATATAAAGCGTTATGGATATCGCTACCCAGCAGCGATCAGGCAGATAGCTCATCTTTGTAAATTAAACCCAGATATTTTCCTGTATCTAATTGATTTTTACATTACATTAGGCAGCCAAGGCTGCAACCTTCCATGACACAGTATCTAAATAAACATTTATTAAAATATTTTAATTAGAATAAAGGGAAAATATTGTTTCCAATTATGTTTTCAGAAAGGGGGGGGAAATCAGATCTATTAAGAATTAATGTAAACACAAGTGTAATGTAACATTTAAAAGCAATAATTATGCCATCTGATTTACACAATGCGAGGTATTTCTAATTCCTAAACTTTTCATACAGGACTACTTACACTAATGTATTTCTTGCCTCTTGCATCTTGGGGCTTTGATCTTGAAGAATAATAAGAGGCACTCTAAATTGTGAATAATGCTTTTACAAACTGAGCTATGCCTGTGTTGAGCAGAATTTATCTTACAGATGCCCAAGACGTAATAATCATCAATAATCTTGCTCTGCCAGGGCAGGAGTGTCCCCCCTCTAAAATGCTGAGGTGCTTTGTCTGGTCCGGCTGTAAATGTCCCAAGGGACTGGGCTTCTGTCATTTCTCTTGGAATACTAACCAGGCAAAAACTTCCTCCCAGGGGATTCTTCAGGGATTGTTAAGCGTCTCCAAATGACTTCTAATTTTTTGCTATATCCACATATATACCTGGGTGCACAGATATTTTGGCTCCCTACACTCTTTTTTATGGAACAGTGAATTTCAGATCCTGACATGATTTAGCACAGGGAGACTGAGTCAGGCACTCTCATACCAGTACGCTGGTATAATCTATAGCTTATAGTACTGATAAGCTGTCATGCCTTATTGAAGACATACATTTCTTGATAGTATAGTTCCACACCACCAGATACATACACATGAAGGGGGATTAGTTTATCCCTCACAAACCAGGCAAAACTTGATGTGGAAGTGAGGACAGCGTCATCCTCGCTTCAGCCAGGAGCTGGCAATCACACAGTGTCACTGCAGGGAAGCTACCAGGGAGTCTTCTACTACTCTTAGTTTAAGACATTATCACTTACCAAGAGCTGCTGGAAGAGTCTCTGGCTGTCATATAAAAACCAGCTCGCTGTTCTTGATAGAGCCTTGAAAAGACACTAAAGATACTACAAGAGTGACTGGTTAAGGAAGATGGGGTTCTGCATGTTTTAAAGCAGCAATTAAGTCCTGGCCCAAGAAAAGAGCTTTTGAAATAGGCATTTCAGCAATAAATGTATGCCTGCACCATGCAAACAGAAACGGAGGCTTTTGCAGAGAACAGGCTGACACAACCATATCAGCTCTTCATCTTTCCCTGGATGACTTCAGACCAGTTTGAAGGAAATCTCAAAGTACCGGGATTGGTAAATGAGAGCAGGAATGTGTCACTTCAGTTTTCTCTGGGAGTCAAACTTGCAAACACTAATGCACACAAGCACCTAACACAACATCTGAAGTTCACTGGTTTCACATCATACCCTTATCAATACATATACTTCTTCAATGTAACTAAATAGACATCTTTATTAGACAAAACGTAGGCAGTTTTACTCAATTGCTTATTACAGTTCCTCTCTTGTGAGCCCTGCTGCCTCTTGACTACTGCCTTCTTTTTCCTCCCCAGAAATTTCTTTCAAAAGACTGCAGTTGTTCCCAGATATCTCCATAAAGGATGCTATTGGTGTTCTCTTCATTGGGGAAGTATTCATGGAGGGGGGAAAGAGAGAAGGAAAAAAGTGAGTCCCAGTTTAGACCTTCCAGAGGAGAACAAGGATGGTAGAAAAGAACTCATTGTCAGACAAATATCTTGTAGATGTAAATTCTTCCCCTGGATAAAAAGAATATTCTCAAATACAGATGTGTTTTACTCATCTCTCTCTTCAGCTCCAAGAGGCCAGTCCCTGCATTCTTCATGATGTTTGTGCCATCACTGACTTCATTCCCTTCCTCTTCCATCAAATGTGTCTGCAGGTCTGTAACATACCAACCTTAAATCACAGAATCACAGAATGGTTTGGGTTGGAAGGCACCTTCATGATCATCCAGATCCAACCTCCCTGCCATGGGCAAATGTTTAACATATCCCATTCATATCCTGCCATAGATTAGAAAACTATCACCCTGCTGGCACCCTCTCATGCTAGCTCCAGTTTCAACCACTGCAGCATTACTGTGTAAAGCAGAGAGCATGAACACACCTTCTCCATCCTCTCTGCCATTCATTTTCAAGGCTTACTCAAAAATGTTCATGCAGACTATAGTCACTTCTAGCCTACACCGTACTACAATCTACCAACACTGAAAAAGATGATATCCTCACTGTTCTCTCATAAAAACAACCACCAAAACCACCCACAAACCACAAATCGCTGTCTTCTTCCAGGGCAATATTTCACAACACAACATGGCTACAGTTAGTAAATTCATATTTCGTTTACTAAATTAGTAAGCACTTATATTACAAATACGAAGTGCTCAGCTGTTGGAACATTTGAGAGCTTAAGTTCAGTCACTTGCCTCTTAAATCTTTGTTTTGGCTCTCTCACATATTTCACTTACACAAATACCATAACTGACTCAGCACAGAATGCCTCTAGGATCTTCGTACCACTCTGTGTAACAGACGCCCTAATATTGCCTTTGCATCCAATATGATGTTTGGTTGGAACTAGATGATCTTAAGGTCCTTTCCTACCCTAACTGTTCTATGATTCTATGATTCTATGACATACATAATCCTGTAAATGTCTTCACAAGAGGAGGGAGCTGAATTTGAGCACTATCATCCAGCATACAAAATAAAAACAGAAGTCCTGACGCTTCTGAAGTACTCTTTAATTATAATTTATTTTCATTAACATTTGCTATTTTACTGATGTTTTATTGTAAGCACATATCCTAAATGTTCTGCGCTTAATCTATGACTCAATCCTCTTTGACATTTCTTTTACTGTTCTACATCAGAGGCACCAGAGTTGGAGTCCTTGCAGATCTGAAAGATTAAAACTCTGCTGGGGCTCAGAGATACTAATATCCATTTCCCTGAGTTGGCACTGATGGACTTGAACATACTTTCCTGTGACGGAACTTGCAGTATGGGGTATTCCTGCGTGGTTCTTTTAAAGGCAGCTCCAGTATCAGAGATGCATTTGGGCAGTCATATTACCTTCATGTTTTACCACAGTGGTTAAGAACCCCCTGAATTTCCAGCAAGAAAACCCCTCCGAGTTTTCAGGATTGCGATTTTCATACTCACCACGGTACTTCTAAGTACTGCTGTATTAGGCAGAGATTTGTGAGCCATTGTGTATAGCAGCTCTCTTCCAAGTGAATTACACATCTCTCACCAACAGCCATGAAGAAGCAAAAGCTCAGAGATAATGAATACACTGTGCAGTGGTATTTTTGCCAGCCACGGGCTTCTCAGAACTGTACTATTTCCCCAGTGATTGCGCTGTCATTATAATAGGTAATCATTAGATTTATCTTTTATATAATTTGTAACATCTTATAGTATTATATGTGCACTTACGTAGCCTCATTACTGCCAGGAGTCCTCTTTAACTGAGATGATAAGTAAATAAAGTAGAAATTACACACCAACAGGAACCTGGAATATGTTGTTTTACTGTATGTCTGAGAGCTCCCTTCAGCAAAGCTAATCTGTGCAGCAGTTACCATTATTTCTACCTCAGTGAGCACTTCCTAATTGCTGTGTTATTGCTTGGGAAGAAAATATATTACTAAAGTCCACAACTTATGACTTGTTGCACGACCATACATGGAAGGAAAAAATCTTCCAATTCCATCAGGCCTTAATAGGTTTTGAACAGGATGATCAGCTGGGGCTGTTTTCCTCTTACAGATCTGTTCATTACCATTTCATAATGTCAGTGGCTCCTTCTAAGAGTCAAGATGCATTCATAATTTATTCAGAAACCTGAAAACATTACTAAACCAAATCTACTTCATTCTCTATGAATCAGCTCAGGCCTGTTTTGGTAGCAATTTGTAACAAACAATTATAAGCCCAAAGGAATCAGTATGCCTTTTTAGTTGCTAATGTTTTATACGCCGTTATTGGTCCACTGCCAGATAATGATCCATAGAGCATTAGAAGTGTGTATTAATATGATCTCTACAAATACAATAATACCCAGCGGAGGATAAAGTTTTGATGGACTCCTCTTGGGTGCTAGTTAAAGCTCTACATTGTCAGGAAGAAAGTCAGCATTAGCACTTGGTTCTGATGGGACTGCTAAGAACAGGGTGACCTTCAAAACTGGGCAATATAATCCAAATGGCAAACAGCAGCCACTGTGATGAACTCAGAGGAGAACCTGAGGATATTTTCATGGTCAGAATTACTGAGATGCCACAGCTATGCAGAAAGCAGGGCTTACAAGTGATTTGGGGAAACAAGAATATTCTGCATTCTTCCAGTTACAAGTACCAATGGTACCTCTTTCAGTGAGCAAGCCAACACTCAAGAATTCCTGCAAAGGTGATGAGCTTTCATTCACATTGTACTCATTTTGTACAGGGCCAGACTGTACTGGTTTTGTCTGGTCTGAATACTGGGTGCTACTTACTTTTACAGGCTATTTGGGGTAAAACATATAAATCATTTTAAGAAGTGCATTCCATAGTTTCTACCTGGGAACAATACTGTGTACTTCTCCTGAAAATAAATATTCACCATTTTTAAGTTGTCTTAATAAATAGCCAAGATGTGGCTGCATACAGAGAATAAAAAAGCCAAACCCCACTCCTGTAACCTAGAGCGGCTTCTGCACAAGACAGAGTGCTGGAAAGTAGGAAGAATGGACCCTAATAAACATTTCAAACAGAAGACTGACATGCTGATTGTGTTAATAATGGATGGTATCAGTACACTGAGTTTACATTTGTTTTACTGATGATCTCACTTCCTGGATGTGACTCCTGACTAGTACACATCATTCCCAAGTAGCAACACAACACTCATGAAGCTGAGTAGATGGTTTTATTTCTTTTTATTATCACGACCCCATAGAACTGTGAAACTAAAAAGCCATTCTAGAGCTGGGCTTCCACTTACAGGACAGCTTGTTTGGGGTTCTATAAGAAATACATGGGCTGTTTCTATGAACAAGCAACAGAGAGAGCAGAGAAATATATTTGTCATCACTAGGGACCAGCCATAGGACTCCCACAGTCAAAAGCAGTTCAGACTAAACAATGAGGGTGTATCCCTACCAAAGACCTAGAAGCCCTTTAACAGGATCTCTCTAAGCCACCCGGGCATCTAATTGCCATTGTCCATAGACAGAGTTAGGATCCTGGGTACTTGTAAGAAACTCCACTAGGTGCCTCTACACTTTCAGGAACTTAAATACCTCTAAATCTTTGCCATAAGGCCCTCAGCAGATTGCTTCAGGAGCCTCATATGCTCTTTGGAACAGGTGGAGAGAGATAAACAATGCTATGTTTTGATCAGAGCAGCAGCAAACAGTCAGCATTTTACATATTCTTTTCCCTTTTACATGGAGAAGCTGATGACAGTCAGGTATTTTTTGGATGCAAAGTTCTTCATCTTCAAAACCATATACATCCTGTTCCCTGAACACAGTGGGAAAGCAGCACTTGCTCAGTGCAGGATGCCACTACTTCTAGCCTGTGCTGAAGGGCTCCCCTCTAGCTTTTTTTCAGGGTCACATTACAAGTGTATTCTTTTGCCTGCCCACGCTCCCTCTGCCTCTGCCACACTGGCTGTTTTTCCTTCATCCATAGCATTCAAATGTCTTCTTCTACTCCCACCCCCTCTCCCAGGATGAATTTCCCAGTTTCTGGCTTTGTTTCTGGTCCACAATGAAACTCCTTCCTCCATGTAGCCCGGCTCCTGTCTGGTCTAGTCTTAACTTAGATTTTCAAGGGCTATCTTACTTCATAGCACTTTAATGGCTTCTTATGTTTATCCTAAATGAATGGCAGCTCTTACATGTATCAGTTTGCATCAATTCCCCATGTAACATAATGAACAACAGGTACCTTTGACTTCACATAAAGCTATAGGCTGTGCTACTTTTAAAAGATCCTATCACCACCTAAACAGCTTTGAACTCAACACACTAAAGGGTTTACTATCAGATTCACATTTCAAGGTATGTTTTAACAAACAGCATCTCATTAAAAACTCGTGCATTAGCATTTTAGACAATGCAGGACTTGCTGGAACAAATTTTACTCTGAATTGCAAAAACCAAATTCCTTGGTGCTTTAGCTCCTAATGAAGACTTTGTATTCTGATCTATTCTGCCAGGAATAGAAAGTATGTGAACATGGAGACTCGAGCATGAGTACAGTGGGAAGGTGCAGCTCTTCGTCCAGCTCTCCCTATAAACAAGAGGAATTTGTAAATGATAAGTACAAACCCAGCCTGGAATGTATTTTGATCTCTCTGCACATTAATAACACATATAGAAGCATAGCTGGGTTTGTGTTAGTGCTGCCAAAAGTACACACAATGTAGCTAGTAACACAGACCATACTATTTTCTCTTACAAGTGGGTTCACAGCTAGTCCAATCAGATTGTCACAGTGGAAATCACCAGAACCTCCTTCTTGCATGTCAGATACTGCAATCAGTAAAAGCATCAGACACTAAAATAAAACCCCCTTATTTTTTCATCTGAGGCAAAAGCCAAAGCTTGCTGCCATAATACCCAAATGGAAACAATTAGTCGTTGGCTTTCCAAGTGGTAAAAGTAAATAGGTTCTTTTACGTGCAATTAAAACTATACCGCATACCAAATTCACTGCTATTGACAGCCGTTAGGATCTTCAGGCTGTAAGCACAAGTTCCTGCCAAAATATTGGTGATTCCTACTTCACTCTAATATAGTATAAATAATGACAGAAAAGATCATAGATTCCTTTAACCTTGAAAGAACCAACAGGCAGAAGCACCTTTCCCTAGCAGACACTGCTCTTGTTACACCATTATGATATGGTATCATGAAGCACCTTAAAAACATCAGCATCTTTTCTAACAAGCTAAGCTTACTCAATTGAAAAAGGTTAAATTTCATTTCCAAGGCATGTGAATATGAGTGTTGTAAACAATGAAACACCACCACCACCTACCATAACTCCTCCTGCTTTAGAGTGTCCTTATCAAAAGTAACTCAGAAAACCCCCTGGCATTAATTGTTGTTATGCTTTTTTAAGGGCTGATCTGAACATCAGAGAAAAGCTTTTAAGTATAAAGAAGCCTTTTGTTTGATGATGTTTGGGCTCGGCATGACATCTACTTTTTTATATGTCCTGCTTTTATTTTGCATGCGAGATAATAACAAACTGTGGCTAAACCTGGATAATAAGTGAAAAATGCAAGGAGTTTAAGCATCTCACTTCTCATTAGTGACTCTCTGCCTGGCAAAAGGAAAGGAATCACAAGCTGCAGTTTAATATTCCTTCTATTTAACCCTCCACTTGTTATCAGCTAATTTCACCAGGATATTTTCAAGAGGGAAGTTAAATTGACAACCTTATATGATGAGGACACATACAGCAGTAAGAGAAAACAAAGTTTACTCTTTCAAGCAGGCTTTTTTCCCTTACCCTTTTGGAACCTGTTAGCAATTAAAACATTCACTGGTAATCTGGTGACACTTGAGCTTGATTTAATTATGGATTGCTTTGGTTCTGAACCAAAACCAACTATGTCAACACCAATGATGGAGGCTCACATTGCCCCTTCTGTTATGCTTCCTGAATGTATTCTCATGCATGTCAGTGAACATAAATACTTTGCAGTATCTGAAAGAAATGAAGAAAATTACTTAAAAATTAATAATTCCATGGACAGAACTAAAACATGCAACAGTCCTGGAGACTAAACATTAAAGAAAGGGTGATGGAGCAGTGTATCAAAGCCAGACAAGTGTGCAGCATGCCTGACACTGAATGAAGACTGAGTTCTCTAGCGCTGGAAATAACCGAAGAACAGGAGTCAATCACAGCCAAAATCTTTTCCCCAGTGATCAGCTACAATAAATTCAACAAGGCACCGGGGAATTCCATCAAATGAAAATTGGTGTTTGCTGCATTCACGCGGAATTTGGGGACCAAAAAGGTTGCCACAATAAAGGAAACACAAAAGCAGTTTTGTGAACAGTGTGATGAAATTCTCTGCTGAGAATCAGCAAACTTTTTAAACAGAACAAAAGCAAACACCAATACAATGCTGTGCGAAGGCTGGGAAGAGAAGCAAATCTATAGATCTAGATCTAAATTGAGGGCACCTTCCCATCCTTAATTCCTTGTTCTAGTTGAGCAATCAGAGCTCAAAAATTGTAGAGTACAAAAAGAACAAAAGGAGGCATGGAAAGACTGCCATATAAAGAATCATAGAATTACAGAATCAACTAGGTTGGAAAAGACCTCTAAGATCATTAAGTCCAACCATTACCCCAGCACTGCCAAGACCACCACTAAACCATAGAATCAACTAGGTTGGACAAGACCTTTAAGATACCTAATGATCAGATCTGTGGAGAAAGGAACTTTTCCTTTCCAAACTAACTTAGGCTTCGTCTACACTTCTGATGCAGAGACATCTAATGCGATGGACAGAGACCCTCCCCTTAAAGGAATGTGGTGTGGAGACTTTGAAGTGAGCTATACCCAGATCCAGGAGCAAACACAGCATGACAGCACAGGCTCCGAGCTAGTGTCCGGAATTCTAGTTGAGTGTTTCAACCCAGCCCAATGCCCCTGGACACCACCACAGGGCTTTGCAAGAACACTGCAGCCCAGGAAACCCAGCATAATATCTACTGCAGCATCTAGATGTTCCTACAGACAAATAATAGCTTATGTTTCATTGCTCTGGGATTAAATTTTGGCTCCTATGTATCTAGTGACAATGTTAACAATGTTGTGTGTGTTGAGATAGAGACAGACTCCTAGAGTCACTGCAACATTCAAATTGGTCACAATGTTTAGTGATTTCTAGGGATGAAGACTTCACAAACAAAGTTACGAACAAAATACCAGACCCTTCACAAAAACTGTTGGGCAACAGCAGTTCAGCTGGAGCTGACTGGAAATACAATACTGACAACAGGGGAAAGGGAAATACAGGGAGAGCAGACACACTGATACAAATGTATATAAACATGGGAGTTACTGAGAAAAAGGAAAGGGGCAAAGGTTGTAGTTACAGTCGAACCACCAGAACAGTCCTGTGGGTCAAGGGGTTAAATGCAGGTACCCTGCAGCACGCACATGCAGATCAATTCCAAAGGAGATTAGTTTAAATGAGAAGTATAATCGGGAGGGGAGGAACCCTCTCATTCCACCATAAATGTCTCCCTATTTCACTGAAGCATAAACACAGAGTAAAGAAGGGGGGGTTCAGGGAAGGCACCATTATTAATCAGCCCTGTGGACAGTACAGTATGTATAACCCTTGAGGTTCATGCAGGCACCTGCCTCCAGATTGGCTGCAGAAGGGACAATTTATCATAAGGGAACACGTAGGAGTGGGGGAGGACACAGTGGTCATTGCCTGTGCTGAAATTTATGATGGAAAAGAAAGTTAATTAAGTTCTGTGGTCAGTGCTTAAGGGAAAAAACAGAAGAGTTCCCAAATGCAGTTCCTTGCTGGAACAGATATTTTGGCAGAACTTGCTAATTACTGTATTAAACTGTTAATTTGGCAAGAAAGAACTCATCTTCTTATGGTTAAGTTTTCAGGGAAAAATGCACAGAAACAAAACAGTTTTGTCATCTGGCCTTTTGCTGTCAAAAAGGGAAGTACACCTGGCTTACTCTGTACTTACTAACATCATTACAGCGCACCATGTAACTGAGAGACAGAGTGTAATAGCAGGGAGAGGAAAGGAAGAGGCTCTTGAAATCTATGGGAGAATAACTAGTTTAAGGAAAAACGCAAGGCAACCATATCTGAGACTGTATTTGGCTGCATTAATGCAACTACAAAACATAATGTAGGATAATTCAATGCAAAACATCAAATGACTAACAGAGCCCTTATTGCTTTGCACCAAATGCCCTGGCATTTCTTGTTTGGGCAAACCCAATAAATTATTTTTACATTGCATTCTTATATATTCTTACATATATATTAAAAAAGAAAAAAGGAAGGGATAAAGAATCCTTATTAAGGACAGAAATGCTTAGGGAAGACAGGCATCAAGTACAACAATTCAGTCAACATCTGCTCCAGCCACATGACCTGGACTGTCTAGAAGATTCCCAGTTTAAGAGCCTGACACACCTCCACTTCTAAAGCCAACTCTAACACACTTCATTAGACAGAGGCATGAATCACACTGTGAAGATATGCATTCACACCCTCCAGATACAGCTACAGACCAGAGCTTTTGCTTGTGATAGAATACGGGCCAACAGCAAGAAGCTGGAGTGCTTTTGGTTATTTTTCCATGCTACTTGTTGCCCCATTTTTCGTCTGCACTTTTCTGGTGGAGCTGCCTTGAACAAGTGGCTGATCATAATCCCAAACCTCCTACCAGGATGAAGGGTGGTTTTAAACTAAAGGAGGGGAGATTCAGGCTGGATATGAGGAAGAAATGTTTTACAGTGAGGGTGGTGAAACACTGCACAGGTTGCACAGACAGGTGGTGAATGCACCATCCCGGGAGACATTCCAGGCCAGGCTGGATGTGGTTGTGGGCAACCTGGTCTAGTTGAAGATGTCTCTGGTCATTGCAGGGGGTTGGACTTGATGAGTTTTGAAGGTCCCTTCCAACCCAAACTATTCTGTGATATCAATGCTAAGAATCGGTATTGAGCAGTGAATTAGTGCAAGGTGAGAAACAAAACTGGGAAGAAAATACGAGCAAACCTCCACACCAATCACCGTAAGAAAAACCACAAGCCAGTTCTGAGTAGCTGTACATGCAAACAGAGTAACACGCTGGTCAAAAAGGTCTGAGAAAAGTCTTAGATATGCCAGCCTGTGAAACAGATAGATGAATTACGTGGGAGTTCTGCAAACTCATAGCAGATGTGTGAAAACAGGATCCAAAACAAAGCGAAATCTAGCTGATTCTAAGATGTTCTTTCTGTTACAAATGTGCCCTCAAATGACAAAATCCAACCCTAGCCAGCCAGAATATCTTTAAAAGCTACAGCATCACAACTTACTCAAGATAGCTCACTTAAGTAACACAATTGTTACGCAGCTTCCCAAGACAGTTATCAGAAAACAAAGACGTTATTTTATAAAAGGAGAGCAAAGAAGTTTTGCTCGTATTTCATTGCTGTGTTCAGGCAAAAACCCTTCACTGGACAAGCCTGACAGATTTTTTTCAAGTTCAGCAAAACACAAATTCGACCAAGTAATTTTTGTTAATAGATCATAAGAGGCGAATTGGAGGGATGTAAAAACACATCCCGTGAGCCTGGGGTGCAAAAGGAGCGGGGGAATAGCCTGTTTCGGTTTAACCCATACGTGAATCTCACTAAATGTGAAACAAACAAAAAGCCCCACAAAGTACAAGGCAGCAAACTGAATTAAACCTAAAGCAAACATTCAGTGATGGTGGGTTTAGTAAGGCAGGAATGGGTTTTATTTGTTTACTTTTTAAGCCTTTAATCCTTTTCAAATTAAGGCTTTTTCCATAAACAGCAAAACCCAGTGGCCAAGAGCACTTGGTACCCTCAAGTAGGCCTTTTTCTCTTACAGTGAAGCATTTCATTAAAGAAAAAAGGCCACTTCTACTTCGTAGGATTTCGGGATGTGTAGTGGCTTTATAAGTAGAAGACTTCACTAAATTGCATCATTTAATGTGAATGATGAAGCACAAATGACATGGAAACACTATATGCGCATTAGGGGTAGGATCTGGCCCTCTACTTCATTTTTCTCATCTAAAGTAGAAAAAACAGAGTTTACTCCTTAATTTTCATGCATGTCCATGCCTTAAACTATGTTTTTTACTTGACTTTCAACAACTGCAGTATACGAAACCAAAATACATTCCTCTTTATACATATTTTATAATTTGTTTCAAGTCGCATCTTAAAAGGTATTTAACTTTTTCTCCTGGATCCTGATTTTAGTTAATGGCAGTAGAGAAGTCACTGTCCTTGATCTAGAATTGTTTAGGAAGAAGGAGTCAGGGCTAGAGGCACATGAAAACATGTCAATCAGATGTAATTGCTCTCTAAAAGAAACCCTATCAAACTGAAGAACGAGAACTAACACTGAACACATGGATTCACTGCAGCACCTAATCTACTAATGAGCTCAGCTTGTTATTTTCAGGCTCACTATTCAAAAAGCTCAACATAAGAAACATGATAGTGAAGGACAACATTGCTTAAATAGTGTTAGGTAATATATACTACACACAGAGCCAGTAACATTACCCGTAGTTAAAG
>JAVHNF010013015.1:5040-21252 GCA_034783455.1 Micropsitta finschii
AATGTAGTATTTAATTACTTTAAAATGTATGATTTTTGTTTTATAGTTCAACCCCCATTTACCATCTGGAGACACCTCATATACTAGAATTTCAGCATGTGGCAAGCTCCAGCCTGAAGGACAACAGGATTCTGGCATGTGGTGTGCTGCCTCCTTGCATAGTTCTGTTTCCAGCTTTGGGAAGTTATGATTAGTTTTAAAGGCACTACAGTAAAGAAATTAACTTGCTCCTGAAAACACAGGTCATTTGGGGATGTCTCTGTGTGTGAAAAAGTATGAACTTAGAATGCAGAGTCCTTTTCTAGTCCTGGTACATCATGTATGTAAAACATGCGGTCATTACTTCTGGCTTTGAATCCGTATGTCTGTGTTTTGACTCTGTTTTGGCAGTATCTCTGGCACTTCAGTGATGTAGGGATTTGAGTGGTAAGAAAGACATCAGCAGGAGGATTTCTTTGCTTTCCCTCCTCTCCTGGTTTGTTCACTGTGGTCACTTTTGATGTTGAGATGTAGCGTGCTTTTAGTGAACTGTAAGGTAAGTTTAATGGAGCAAAAAAAACAACGAGGGGAAAGGAAAGGAAGAACTGTACCAAGTATGAAAATGATGTAGTTAACACTGCCTTGCTGCTTCAACCTCTGCATATTTTACGCATATTTTAATCACTGTTTTAAGCAGTGAACTGGTCAGAGAAATTACTGTGTATGTTTGTATGTTGGGTTTTTTTCTGTAGGCAGTGAGGTCCTCCACTGACTGATTATATAAATATAAAATGTATATACACTTCCATATATAAATATCTGTTAAATATAAATGTCAAAAGTATATATACTTCTTACTATATGTACTCTCTAGCAGAATGTATATGACATACATATATAACATATATAGTAAATATAGACTAGGATTGAACAGCTATGTGAAACCGGCTGCTCTTGCCTTTCAGGGGGTTATATTGCTTAGTGTAATGTAAACCTCTTTTCTTCAGTGATAACGATGTGGGTTCTGTGGACTCAAATCTGAACATCAAAAACGGTTCAAATGTCTGTTAGAAAGGGACTGGAATACCTGTCTCAGATCTCTATCTTAATCCCTGCAGCTGGATCATGAACCAAACCAACATTCCATGTGTAAGTACTTTGAAAACATTAACATACTTTCAAATGAAAAAAATTAGCACTGTATATAGGATTTATCTTTACAGTAAATAATATTTTACACACTGAATATGCACATAACAAGACTCCAAGGACTGCTTCAGATGCTAATTCAGTAAATTGTTCAATTAGATGTCAAAGACAACAGAACTGGGTCCAATGTTAAGGAATTGTTAGTACCTCCCTTCACTGACAGAGATGTCTGGCCCCAATGTTAGAGGCAAAATTTGCCACTAGTCAGACACTGAGGAGAAAGCAATCTTGGCATAGGCATGCTAGCGGAACAAAGGCCACTTTCCTTATTCAGTACTGAATATGGAAAATACAGGAGTCATTTGTCACGGCCTTTGATTACAACTACATCCTAATGTTAATAGCAGGAAGTGTTTCTTGCCTTGCTTCTGGCATGGTTATCTTGCAGTAAACCTCTCTGTATTTTCATCTGGTATAGTCTACTGTGAGTTTCACAAAATGCCCATAGTATTAGTATAGTAGTCATTTGTCTCATTGCCACTGAAGGGGACGATTCTTGCAGCAAAGTTCTGCCCATTGCCTTCAGTGGTGGAGGCTTTTTTTTTTTCGTTTGTTTGGGTTTTTTTTACAACAGTTGCTGCATATGGAATACAAGCAGGAGGCTTAATTTATATTGCGTTATTCCATTCCATAATATATTGTTCCACTATAAAGTTGTTTATTTCTTAAGTCTCCTCTCATACTAAAGATGAATGATCAGACTGGTGTGTCTAATGGTTTTGATCATTTTTAGGAATGCAGTGTATAAAATCTGTATTTCTACTATTTCTCCTCTCTTGACTTCATTGTATAACATGTTATGTCGCCCTTTTGCAAAGACTAAACTTTCCAGTGTGCTATTCCTAACACATATGGTTTTCCAAAACATAGCTAATGGTAACACCTCCAGATGTTTGTGTGTCTGAGACAGAGTATCTTTGTGATCAGGCTGTAGAGCAAGTCTGATGGATAAAGTCACACAATTAACTATTACTTTGCTAGATGATTGACACAGGTAAGGTTTGAATTTGCATGCTGTTTTGAAAGATGCTGGGCACAGTAGGATAGGATTCTCAGTATAAGACTTTGACATAAACCTCAACCCCCAACTCAAAGTGAAAAAATAAAAAAGTTTGATTGATTTGAGAAAAAAGAAATCAGAGAAAAGAAGGGCTGGAAAGTTGTTTGGTTGTTCGGTTGTTTGTTTTTTTTTAATTGAAAACTCCAGCACTTCCTTAAGAAAATGGCAAGATGACAAAATTTGTAGGGGGGTGTACCTTTTCTGTATTTTTTTTCCTTTAATTTCTCCTAGTGTTTGCTTTAGAAAACATCCCACTTTCTTGGTCAAATTTGTCATCTTTAAAATGGAAAAAGAAAGTAAGGAAATAAAGGAGAGAATTCTATAATACTTTAGATGTCAGGATGATCTTCTGGTTATTGTCAAAGCATTTTTGAATGTATGGATTTTTGTTGGAAAATGTATTTTGAACAGAAGGGGCATTTTTTGGAAGGAAGCTAGTTTTTTAGATTTCTTTTTCAAAGGAAATGTCTGAACAGCTCATTATTTGTTTTCAACAGACTTGTCATTTAGAAAATGCAGATTTAAAAGAAAAACTAATCCAACCTCACTAGCTTCCATGTTGTTCCTTTGTTCACTACAATGTTATTATGTATTGCACTGGAGAAATGTGTGGGACTAAAGTGTGATTTTTTTTTTAACCAGAAGGCATTGTTGCAGAGATGGCAACGGTACACTTTCTTGACTGTAGCACCCATCAGCTACTCGGCTTCAGCTGATCTGTATGTAACCAAAAGGGTTCAAAGTTGATTTCGCTCTGCCTCAAGGCACAGTCTGTGTGAATTATTCGACTGGCACTCCAGAAAGGAAGGGCTGGATGACTGTTTTGGAGATGCCTTCAGCTGCTTGTAGGACAGTGTGGAGCTGCTGCCTCATCCCCTGCCAGTGCAAAGGAGGGAACAAACATAAACACAGAAGGAACAAACATGAACACAGAAGGAAGCAATGGCAGTGCAGGAGTGGGGATTTTTGTTTCTGTTTTGTTTGTTTGGGGATATTTTTTTTAATTATTATTACTCATATTGTTGTAGGTTTTCTTGATTTTGTTTGGATGTGGGTTGCTTTTTTTGTGTGTTTTTTAAGGCTCTCCTTAAAGGATCTCTTGCTCTGATCCCCGCTCTCTCTCCCTTCCCATGCTCAGAAGGCAAGAGATAAATAGGAGGAACTGGAAGGAAGAGGAGAGACCTGATGTTGCCTTATTAGAGAAAGTCTGCATGTCCTGGGAGAGCTGTGGACCCCTTTCCCAGGGAGCAGGGGAGGGAGCACTGCTTCATGCCCAAAGGGGATGAAGAAACTTTTCCAACAAAGTGAAAAGCCAGTTCTGTGGGAAACTGTGGATTGGGGTAAGGACTGGTCTACAAGGTCCAGCTGTTCTTTGGCAGCATCCTGGCCATAAATCCTTACCCCTGCCTAAGGGGGAGGGTGCTGGTAAGGAGCTCAGCAAGCCAATCTGCCTCATACTGGTGTTAATGCTTGACAGCTTTGGGGGCTGGCTTGTGTTTTACCATCCTACTGGCTGCTGTTCTTGTCAGGAGCAAAAGACGGTTCATGTGGGATGCGCTGGTCTGACAAACCCATTCTGAAAGGCACAACATACATTTTTGCTGGTAGGCTGAAGACTTACTATAAATCTAAATGCTTAAGAACAGGGTTTTATCAGGCCTTCCTGTAAGCAAGGCCACTAGCATTAAAGCTAGATCACCGCCTGTGTTTGTAATCTTCATGATGCCAAAAAGTACCTTTGTGAAAGTGCCTTGTTGTGTACTGTTTCACTAAGTCTGTATACATCAGCATAAATAGTAACTAGAAATGGCATAAAGTGTACCTTCTTCTCTCATTTGCCTTAGAAACAAACCAAATGATGTAAAAGGATGCTGTCTATTTCATTTTGGTAGACAGCACTGGCTGTTTCTGTGGGTCTGAGTCTGAACAGATCTTCTCCTCAGCCTGACTAGTAATTTTCTCGTCTTATTTTAAACCCATGTATACCTTATCAGATGAGACTACAGCTCGCATCAAATGAAAAACAAGCTGTTCCCTGGCTTTTTCTGCTATATACTTAATTTCTATTATGTACACACTTTGGATTTGTGGGTTTGGCTTCACAGAAGTGCCAGATAACCTGGAAAAACCTTACATTGTGATAACAATCCAGCTGGATTTTCCCATATATCATAATATATGGGAAAATTGTGAAAGATCATACGTCCTGCGTAATTTACTTGACAAAGGAGCTTAGATGGACACCAGCAGTTCATATAAGCACTACAGACTGATGAGCCAGAAATCAGTCCATAGATTCATGCCTGTAAGGTTTCTGTGTCACAGGGAAATGAAGAATTAGGGCAACAAAATATACTGAAAACTGACTCACGGAGTTTTCACAATCCTCTTTTTTATGAGCTTGATGACATAAGCATTGATAAATGTTACAGCTTTTTAATACAGTGCACAGTATAATACTTATGGGAACCCATGGTTTTCAAATTGTGCTATTTAGCTGATTTTGCATCACAGCTCCTTGGCTACCTGGAATTTTAAAGGCAGATAAAGAATAGTTTTCTTTCTGACAGGCTCATTGCCAAGTACCTGAACCAGACACCTGGAGAAGTTCCCAGAAGAATGAATGAAGAAAGGCATGTAAGAACAGATACATCAGACAGTGACATATACCACAATGGTTTTGAGGCTTGTATCACTAGTTACTAGAGACATGGTGTATCATCTTCCAATTGCCTCCAGTACCTCATGGAAAGGGGTGTCAAATGTCCT
The DNA here is from genome assembly GCA_034783455.1 of Micropsitta finschii. NCBI lineage: Eukaryota > Metazoa > Chordata > Aves > Psittaciformes > Psittacidae > Micropsitta > Micropsitta finschii. The sequence continues at coordinate 10,058 of JAVHNF010013015.1, forward strand.
GATGGCTGTTATCACATTTTATCTGTCCTTTTTGTTTACCCTCCCTCCTCCTCTCTGTGCTGATGCTTGCTTGCAACCTAGAATCTTGAACTTTTGTTTGTACCACCAGTATTTTTACAGCAAACAGCTTTGCCATTACACAGGGAGAATTAAGAGATACAGAAGCAGGAGCAGAGAAGCAATTTAAGAGACAAAGGTATCATTTCCACAGTAGGGTTTGTGGTACTGAAGAATAAGAAAAGTGAATAGAAAGGCTGCAATCAGCAACTGAAATAAAACATAAAATAAATGCTATGGACCACATGTTTCTTTCTCACAGTACAAAGATGTATGTAGCAAAGTGAAGAAATGTTTAGCTGAAGAAAGCTCAGTCTGAACTTTTGAGTATTTGAACATGTAGATCTGCTCATTTCCAGAGGCAAAAAAATGACCCTAAGAAAGATAGGACTGGTAGCCACCTAATGATGTCTGGCAGCATCTCTTGCAGCATCACCCCTTTTCTCTTGCGGAGCAGGCTGGAAGAGCACGTGTGGGTGAAGAACTGTTTTTCCTAAATCATTAGTGACCAAGGCCTGTTTAAATCAAGCCTAATTGGTGACCTGCCTAATCTCAGATCACAGCTCACTCCATACAACCACTGTCAGCAGGCAGATTAATTCATCATAGAACCTGGAAGTAATGATTTTCTATCAGAGCTATGCCGTGTAACGATGGGCAAAGATTAACACTGCTAAGTGGGCCGGCCAGTATTATGCTACAGTAGTGGTATACTTGGTTCCCAGTACTCATGACAGCATTAAATGAATTTAAATTAATTGATAGTTTTGATAAACGACTATCATATCCTGTCTCTGGCTGCAACTACAGTTTTATAACACTCATTTGGTGCCTATAATGATGTAGGGGTTATTATTAGCCTTGTGCTAGAATCTGGACACACAATCCTGGGAACTGTTCAGAGTAAACTTTAAGATTATGTATGTGTGTGGCAGGGGGAAAGCATGATCTAAATTTAAATGGTAAATTTCTGCTTTCATTTGCAATGCTTAAGGGCATTCAGCTAATAAACATCATATGTCTTCAAACAAAATAAAAGACACAGTAGTAGATAATGGATGTTGTAAAACCTCTGACTTATCTCAGGTCTGAAACTTGGAGGATTAACATAGCTAAGTTTATGATGTTCATCACAGCTGCCAGAAGACCTGGCCCTGCCTCCCCAGGGTGCAATAGGTACAGGGTCTTCTGGTCTTAGCTAGCTAATTAGCTATACTTAGTTAAAAGTCTATATTAAGAGGAAGCTCTGATATATTTATTCATGCTGAATAATGAATCATACCCCAAAAAACTGAGGTGGTATCTATGTAAGATTCCCTTGTCCATAGAAACTACACAGATAGGAAAGATAACAAGTCACGTACTCAGGACTGTTTTAGTCATTATCTCATTCAGTGATTTATCCAGCTTGAAGTGACCTTAGTGATGGGATTTTCTTCATTCCTTTTACATGAGGCTGCAAACACCAAGTTCCTGTTTGTTCTAGGGGATGCTAAAGATCCCACGGTAGTTTTGCAAGTGTATTCTGTCATCCTTCCCTGCTAGGATCCTCTCCACCATCCTGAGGATTGGTAGGTACATTCCACCGCAGTGGATAACAGTGTCAAGCGCTCAGAGATCCTTCAGGACTAAAGAAGTTTGCAATTATGATGATATTAGCTTCTATTATTTTCTCAGGCCAGCGTGATAAACCTCTCATTACTGAGTTTTTCTTTTAATGCTTTTTTTAAGAACACTTCCTCAGTTTCACCTCATGATCTTTTCAGAGTAAGCAGAGAGAATATAAACAATTCCACTTTCTCTGCCAGCATTTGAATAAAAGAATATACATTTATTTTTCCTGTTACTGCCCCGCAGAGTGCTGCGTACTGACTGCAGCAATCTGTGTTTGCTTAACCATTCACGATGACATCACATAAGCCATGAAGAAACACAGCCCTGGGAATCTACAGTTTGACAAGTAAGAAAACCTCCAATTGCTCATAATGAAGGCTGATGCAGTGGCTGGTGATAGGGTTTGAGACATGGTTTACATCCTTTGCTTCACCATGCTTTTTTGTTTGGCTTTATTGCCCAGCATAATGGAAAAGTACATCTTCAAAGCTATTAATGTGTCCTGCAGGGTAGAGAAGTAGCCAGCATAATGCCCAACAGTATTTGAATGGTGTTGGGTCTCTAAAGACGCCTTTTTGCAACCTATCTTCTTCTGTCAGCCCCTGAGCAGCTTTTGAAAAATTTGGTCTTTATTTTCTCTGCACATTCCTCAGTTTAATTTCATCTGGAACCTGTGTGTAATAATATTGCTGGGGTGATACATGGATTATCACTGCAGATAGGCTGATGCTGGCAAAGCAGAAGTGTTTTGGAAGTATAAATAGTTCTTTTTACTTAAGATGCTGAAACAATGCTTTTACAGATGTACCTCTAAGGAAAGCATTCATTTTATTTTATTGTTTGTTAGAAGCTGCATTTTCAGTGAGCTATTAACAGAGCAGGAATAGCCTATAACCACTGGTTCCTGACTGCTTTTAAAATAGAAGGCAAATTTAACTGACATTTTTAACTTTCCTGATGGACCCTGACATAGCCTCCCCAGAAGGTAAAAATGAGTCTTGTGGTCTCAGAAATGACCTGCTGCTGAGTAGGATGAATTCTTCAGCTCCAGCTGAGTTCAGCCAAAGCTGAGAGCTTTGCTTACCTTTCTTATAAGAGAAAGGGTTATTTTTAAAGTAGTCTGATCCCCTTTGGTTTTATATAGAAGAATATACACATTTTTAAGCTCCACTTACAGGTATTGTCCTGCCCTGTGGCCTTGCTGTTTAGATGCAGATCACCTGGGCTGTGGCACCTCCTGCTCATCCACCTTGGGCAGATGTGATGGAGCCCAGGGGGGGGCAATAAAACCACAGTGCTTTTGCTCCTGCCCCCAGCAGCATTGTTCTGTCACACTCCTGCTCCAGGCAGACTTATCTACTCTATCTGCTCTACCTGTTGTCCTAGAGGATGAGCAGTCAAAGCAGGAATTCCTGGTCTCCCCACTGTTATCAGCTGGAGGAGGAATTTTGCTATTCCTTCCCATTCTCTGAATTCCCTCCGCTCCCATTCTTCAGGGTTTAGCTGCCCCCCCGCCCCCAAAAAAATAAAATAAATAAAATGCCATGAGAAATGGGAAGAAGAGATGAGTAATTCACTGCTCTAAAGGAATGAACACAGTCTGCTTAGAAAAGGGGCATACTCTCATTGTAATTAGATAAAGTACAACATTTAAAGATACATCACTCGTCGATACTGGAGATAAGGCCAGGACTGCGTGCTTGGGAAAGCAGAGAAGCAGCAGACTCATTGCAACCTATTGTCAGATAAGCCACTGTGATGGAAAGCATTGGCTGATAAAAAGAAAAACATTCCTGGAAAAAAAGCTGACAATGAAAGGGCAGAAAACTCACATGCCACTGAAATTATTCCTAGAGTAACATGCATCACAGGAGGCTATTTTTGATTGGGCTGTTAAATTGTTCAGCAGCTGTGAAGTGCCCTGCCGTAGCTATATATTTCTGGGATGACTTTTGTACTGAATTCCTCTGTCTTTGAGTGGAGCCTGAGGCATAACCCACTGAAGTCATCAACAGCTTTGCCTTTCTGTAGGTTGAAGCTCATGCTCCTGAGGAGTTGTTTATGTGTGGTAAGTAATGTTCTCAAATTGATACCAGCAGCAGCCCCACCCCTACAAGAAAGAAGTTATGACTGAAATATCTGAGCCTGCAATAGCTGGAAACAAGGAGGCTTAAGCTAAATTCTTGCTCCACCGGACTTCAGCTAGCTTCCCACTAGCTGTGACCAGAGCAGCTAACAAAGGGCAGATGGATGGGCTGTGAACCACAACAGCCAACTAATGAATCCAAAGAGTTACCGCAGGGTTGTGTGCCAAATGGGTCATGCCAAAAATGCTGGCTTAATACAGTAACAGGTCTGATGGGAGGACAGGCAGGGTAGTTAAATTTATATAAGGTAAGTAGAGGAATTATGTAGAGAAAAATTAGTATTGTTACAACTATCATTGCCCTCGGTACGGATTTGACTGGAATTTTCTTCATTAAAATGTTGCCAGTTTAGGCTATTGCTCCTCCAATGCCTCTCTCCCATTTTCTGAAAGAAAACCTGAAATACTTCAAATTTAGGTAAAATTTCATGGCAGGTTTCCCACCCTTCTGCTTTATCACTCTGTTTTCTCCTGCCCTTTTAGGAAGGATTTTTTACTTTTCTTTTACTAGTAGGATCTTAACAACAACAAAGCCGTAACTTTTCTGCTAACAAGGGTTTGAACTAGTTCTTAGTAATAATATTCCCATACCCTGTCTTTGCCAGTACTCATTCAAATAGCATCAGCCACATTTCCCACCAGCTGTGAGATTTCAGTATATGTCTTGATTCTCAAATACAGGCACGTAAGTTGTGATCTACACATGCAGAGGACAAGCCTGTGATTTAAGACAAATTAAATTCACTTTAATTCCACTTGTAAAGATTATGTAGTAGATAAATTTTCTTATGCTTCTTTCCAATATGACTTGAATTGCAGCAAGTACGTGTTTTTTCCTTCTTTAGATCAGGAAAATGCAAGTATCATAAAAAGTGTATCATAAAAGGTTAACAAGTAACTAGTCACTCCATAAACTTGGTGCATGGCTGTGCAGCTGATGACACATGGGTCTTTTCCACCTAATCTTGGCAAAATGTTTTTTTCCACTCCTCTATAAGATCATGAAGTATATTTGCCGCCAGAAGCCCAATCTGGACAAATTCCTGTAATATCATTTGGTCTATGGTCGTCAAAATTTTGGATGATCCCAACTTAAAAGATTGTGAAATCTTTAAAAGGCATTTAAAATGCATCAATTAGATTTTCCAGAAGCACCATTTCCTGGCACTTATTTGCAGCTCTAGGGATGTACTCATGTTAAACATTTTGGTCCTCAATCTTTGTTTAACTTGCAATTTCTGTCATTTTCATTACTTCCAAGAATACGTACAACCCCTACTACTGACCTATGCCAGTTTAGACTTTTGTTATAGATTATATCAGCAATATACCTAATTCTTCCTATAGTTTCTATTTTAAAATAATTGGAAATTTTGTGCATTAATGTGGAACTAGATGAACAATACTATGGTATATGGGACAGAAAAGCAGAAGTGAAAAACCACAGACATAAATCAGGAGCAAATACAAAAGCGATACAGATTTTTTGTTTCCTCAGAGATAACCATACTAACAATGTTTTTCTGCAAGTCTTAAGACTATTTTTCACCTGCAAATTCTACCACAAATACTCAAATATAGAAAAACAAGTAGGGGGGGAATTCAGAGGCCTAGCTGAGAAATCATTAGGAAGCTTAAAATTATTTTGCATTAGGTTTTTAAACCTGAACAAAGCAGTGCCCAAGCTCTTGCACCAATCTTTACAGACATGAAAACATGAAATGTATAGTTGCTCACTTGCATAATCAGCTAAACAGAAGAAAACTTGAAGGCTTGGGCTAAGACCTAAAATATGTTATGGATCTATTTGCAAGAGCTGATTTTGGCCTCACAAGACTAACTTCTCCAAGGTTTTTTTCTAGTCAGTAGACTAGGATTCTGCATTGGATTACAATCTGGAGCAGCCCATTTCTTTCTCTTGGGTAAAGAGTTGCAGGGAGCTAATGCCTATGCTTAAGAATATTCTTCCTGCCTTTTCCCATCACACACATTCTTTTAATAATGTTAAGGATATTTGGGTTCCATGAGTACTGGTCATTTTGGCATACTGTAGGAAGCTTAGGGACAGTCCAAGGCTCTCTCTAAGTAAACAGAGAGCCTGTGGTTCTTCCACAGTGAGCTGTTAAGAAAACTTGTCTGCTTCTCTGAGTAAGAAATGAGATAAACAAAGGGCCAAAACAGGTTTGACTTGTGTTTGTACTGCAGAGTGCATAAGTTACCAGCCTAAATAAAAGCCAAATTCAGGCTTGACCCATTTTATCTAAGTAAAAAGTAGTTTATCTTAAGTCTGAAGTCTTCTGTTAACAGAAAAGGGCTGCATGGAACCAGAGGCAATTCATTGTGAGCAGGATAAAGAGAGAGAAAGAAGCAAAAAAATGACAGTATACCACCAATGGAAAGGAGAGCAGACACTGACACAGACAAATGCAGTCCACAATTCAAGCCAACTGACATCCCAGAAAAGGAGCCCAACGGAGCTGCAAGATTCACCTTTCTGCAGAATTTCTATTTTGTCATATAAGTCCATATTTAAAGTAGATGGGATAGGGAGAAACCTTTTAGCACTGGCCAGAGGCTCTAGAGACTGGGTCTTCACCTACACCAAAGAAGCACTGAGTCAGACTCGAGTTAGTATAGTGTCCAGACCAGAGCATTGGAAGTGGAGGATGCCCATTTCTCTGGATACCTGCCCTTTCCTTTACCAGTTGGATGACAGGCTACTACCAACAAATAAATATGATGTGGAGGAAAGAGGTACTCGAAGTTGCTGGGTTTATTTTCATTGGACACAGTGTTCTCTCTTTGCACTCTCCCTTGGTATTGGTTCAAGCTCTTAATATTAAAGGAATTGCTGAGACTGGGAGAGGTGGACCACAAGTGCCAGAAGAGAGGAAATTGGGTAATTTGCTGAGAATAAGAGAGAGAAGTTGTATTTGCTGTTTTTCTTTAAGAACCTTTCAATGCCACTTTTTTCTAGTTTAGCTTGATTTTAGACACGGAGGTCCTCTTGGATTCCCTTGCTGCTCCTAGTTATGACATGGACAGGTTTTCTCTATTTCTGGCCAAGTAGTCTTCTTCTTACAATTACCTAATTTACTTTATCTCTCAACAAGCAGCACAGATGCCCCTATTCTTTACTTTTGATATCTTTCTAGTTTTCCCGTGGCACAAGGAGCAGTGCTTCACATCACTTTACCGTGCTATGTTTGCTCTTCAATGTGCTGAGAACCTTCTTCCTGTTCCCTTTGCCCTCTCCATCACCCTTTCTACTGTCTGGTTTGGTTCAGTCCAGCAGCTGACAATAGGCCACACTTGGAAAAAAAACTTGTTTCCTTCCTTTGTCTCCCTTACAGCTTGAAGGTCCAAACCCTGGGTACTGCATGATGGTCTAAGGCTCTTTGGGAGGCTGTGTTTTTGAAAGCATCATGTGCAATGGCTCTTGTGCTTAGCCAGGCATTTAACTAAACATTTCTGGGGGATTGGAAAGGGATTATACTTTCTTTCTTTCTTGTTTTTCATTGGATACTGTAAGAGTAGCTTTTATGAAGGGTTGGATGTGGTGAGTCATTTCAAGTTCTATGTCTGTAGTTAAGGATGCTTCCCGACAAGGCTGCTTGCAGAGGCACGTATCTGCAGGTTCACATCTCCCGTGGTTGTATGCCATGGCAGCCTGTTGTCACCTGTCCTGTTGTAGTTCTGAGATCTGCAACAGCAAGCCCTCTTGTCCCATCTTACAGGGAAATACCACTCACAGTCCTTGAACCACAACATCTTTAAAGTCAGGGCCTGAAATATTTTGCTCTGTAAATAGCTTCCCCCAGACTTGTGTCCTATATATATGATCATTTACAAAACAACTTATGTTTTACAGACCATATGAACTTCCAAGTATATTTTAATATGGAATAATTAATTGAGGCAGCTATATATAAGGAATGAAATCTGATTTCTGTTAATGTCATAATCCATGTATTCATTTACTATCATAATCATAGCCAGATTAATATCTGGTTCTGACTTCCCAAATCTCAGCTTCCACCCTCTCCAGAAATTAATGAGAAAGTCAGTAGAAAGCCTCTACATAGAACACAGTATTAATTCTCCATGTCTGTTTCATTTTACTTTATTTAGACTTGAAAGATATTCTATCTTACTGGCATGAGTTCAGAGATCTTCCCTCATCATCCATGAATGGGAATCACATCACTGTGTCCTCATATATTATAACTCAAAGTCGAACACTGAGGGAAAACAGCCAGAGAAATTCAGCCCAGTTCATGTCATGAGTTGTATAAAACAGTTCTTGTCCTTTCCACTGGTACGATCTTTTCCACTACTTGTTGTTTGAGGCACTTCAGTCAGTGGATTTAGAATTTACTGTACAATGCAGCTCTTCTTTTTCGGACAGCAAAAGCTTTGTTAACCTACTTTTGTAAGACAGTGTCGAATGTGGTCAGTCTAGGAAACCTCCCCAAGTTTGTTTCATCCCCATCCCCATTCATTTTATTGATTACTGATTTATTGATAGGTTGAATATACTAATCAAAATATGAAAGTGCTAATCATTGTTACTGTGTACAGTTATCACTGGGCAGGGAGGGTAACAGTTAATCCTTACAGAGTCTGGCTTCCAATGATGTGAGGAAAATCTCTTTGTCTGAAGTGGTGCTGTGGTCAGGCAATCACCCTTTCCAATGGAAAGCGTGTCAGGAGGGATGGAAGCCTTCATAGGAGCTCTTCAGGTGTTTGCTAAGACCCTGATTTCAAAGGCATTTATAGGAAAAAAAAAGATTTACAGGGGCATGAACTCTATTTATATGTGGCTTGCTATTTGTGTTGAGATATGTGAGATGTTGCCATTTTATTTGGCAGCTGCATTGGTACACATTAAGCAACAGTGTCAGGACACTGAGAGGGCTGGGGGCTCCCTTGCTTCCAGGTGTCCTCCCCAGGAGGTGGCAGGGTGGCTGTAATAACCTGTGGTAGGTGACTGCTAATGCAGAGTAACTGGTTTTACTCTTTTCTTATGCCTTTAAAAGCATTTTGAAGTTAATCCTCCTTGCTTCTACTTTTTCGTTTTCTTCCGTGTGGAATAATTATTTGCCTTTATCCTGAATATGTGAATGTCATACTAGATATTTTTTTCACTTGTAAATTCAGCAGGCATTTTCTTGGCACCTCAGTGTTCCATTGATGCAGCTGGTACTTTATACTCTTCATTTAAAAACCCCAGTATCTTGCCAAATCACATGAAATGTAATTGGACCTTTACCTCTGCACAGCTAAAAGTGATGGTGTAACCAACCTTTCCTTGTCAGTAAGTAGGAATGAATGTAAAAGACAGCAAATGCACAGTGCTCAAAGCTCTCAGATTTATATCTCTCAAGATCAAAGAGCTAATCATAATGAATTAATTCTCTTTTCATGAGCGGTATCTTTTCATACTGGCCACAGTTCAAGACAATATTCATGTTTGGAAAGTTTGAGCACTTAAGACCCAATTTATATCTCAAGTATGCAAGTGATGGCAATGACCTGGCTGCACCCTTGCTATGATTGCAGTGCAGTGTCACTGCATGACAGGTGGCAGACGTGATCTGTCCCCTCCAGACAATGTCCATTCATGCTTCCAGTGGCTTCTGCTGTCCCCAACCACATGCTTGGGTTTTTGTCAAGGAGGGCGTATTCATAGAGTGATGTGCTTTAGAGACCTAAATAAGATGTGTTTGTGGCTCTTAGGGCTAGAAGGGTAGAGAGTAGCATTGAAAGGAGGGCACAAGCTTTGCAAGAAAAGCAGTTGGTGACAGAAGGTAGATTTTGGCAAGAATGAGGGCAAGGAGGAATGTCATAGAGACATAGATGACATAGAGAGTGGGACAATGCAAGAAGACAAAGCTTTATTTCATGTAATCTGTGTTGGTGACTTCCTGGAAAGCTGCTTCTCGAGTTTGCTGCCAACTGTGCTGTGGCAATTCTGCTCTTCCCGTATAGGGGTATTGTTTTCCCAAACAGCTGGCAATGAAAACTCCATTGCTTTAGCTCTGGAGTGGACCTGCAACATTTCTGTATGTTTAGAAATGATAGCTGGTGGAAAGGGTCTGAGGTAGCCCAGAAGGGAAAGTGGAGCAGTCCTGAACACTGCAGTGGGTCCTTGTGAGAGATTAGCGTCCACCTTGGTGACTGCTTAAGCTCACAGAAAATATATGCTTCACACTTGAGGGACTGCTCTGGAACTGTAGCCATGACCCAAGCTGCAGGCATATGAGCCTAAGCAATGAGGCAATCGACTGCCCCATGCCATGCAGGAAGGTGCCTGCATTGGCTCATGTGCATAGGCTGGGATTGGAGTTCCTTCATCCCCTCAGTAGATCAAAACCTATCATAACTTGATTCAAAGCACTCCGAAATAAATGAGCCTTCAGCTGATTTAACTGCTTTTAAATCCTTCAACAGGATTTCTGGTCTCTTTCCTATTCCTCAGCATCCTTGAGTCCCCAGAGGATATAATCAAGCACAAGAGACTGTAACAATCAGAGCTTGGAGATTATGTGGCATCCAGGCACAGCCTTGAGAAGTCATGTTTGCTGACATTAAGTTGACTACAGCTTTATGGTCATTTTACGCATGACAGCATGTCAGCTGTGTAAACCTCACTGGAACAGCAGATTTCCTACGACTAGCTGCTGTGAAATTGAAATGATTTGTCTGTGTCTATGTGGACTGAAAATCGTGCCTATTGTTTGCTGGTCATTGCGATTTCTCCAGCTCCTTTTCTAGTTCGGTGTTATTTTGTACGGGAGACAAGGCATTAAGGGGGTTCATGATGCAGGTGCCAGACCCCCACTTCAGCAGTGCCTTCCATCAGATTTAATGGTCTTCACCTAGAAAGTACCAGATCATATTGTATTTTCCAAACTGCAGCAAAATTCATTGCAAGGGAAATCTGTGCCATTGAACAGTGCTCAAGGTCACTTAGAGTAACAGAAGTGAGCTCTAAGTGATGTGATTTCTGAGGACAGCTTGTGGGTTAAGGTACCATCTAATGTAACTGCTGTAGAGTTTGAGCCCATGGGTTTCTGTGCTTTTGGTGTAACTTTATAGATAGTGATGGATCTGCCAGTCTGCACCTTGAACCAAAGCAATTTTGTAAATAATGATTACTCCTAAGTTTTCAAACTTAACAAAGCTATATAATGTTTATGGTGTGGTTACATAAAAGGATAATATTTTGAGTATGGCTTTTGAATGCAATTCTGTAAAAGTCAGCTATATTTTGCTCAAATTAGCATCCAAAAATTGAAAATGTTTTGATCCATTCCTTTTGACCAAAAGCTGCAGACTTCCTATATGTTCTATAAGCAGAGCGCTCTGTGTCTTA
>JAVHNF010013022.1:8834-19955 GCA_034783455.1 Micropsitta finschii
CTACTGCATTAACTTGAAACCAGTCCTGGGTGATTGGGCTATTAAAAAGTCCAACAAGGAAAGAAACAGGACAGTCAAACATCTTAATCACAACAGTCATTTAAATAGACTTAGACTTTAATTCCCTTTAGGCTGTTAATTGCATATCCACCTGACATCCAGTTCTGAAATTAGGCCTTTGTGTTCCTGATAAACTGGTTATTTAAATACTGGGTAATGTTACTGAAGGAACTAGGGCTGCTTTGCATCCACTGGTTTCTTCTAACTTGATTCAATTTTCTTCCATTAATGTGAAAATAAAGGGTACATCTAGAGATGAAAATTTTCTCTTTGTCAGTATTCATCCTTTCTCAGACTGGAAACAAAAGACCAAAACCTGTTGTCATTCACCTGATTCTGAGGAGCTCTTATAAAAGAAGGATCTTGTTCTTGGTATGCTGCTCTGCTGCAGATGGCTGCAGAGCTCCTTCTGAGCCCTGCCATGGTGGGGCAGCAGGCACAGCCCGTGCTCTGAGGGGTGGCATAGAATTACTGTGGCTTTTTTACATGGCTTAAACTTTATCACAAAGTCAAGTGTTTCTGTAGGCATTGCTGTTACACAGAATGTACCTATCTGATTCCAGCATCTTCATAAAGATTGCCAGAAATCTAACTATCATTAGTGTATTTCTGTGATTGGTTTAAACGCATCTTTCTGTTATAAGGCTGATGGGAAATAATGTATATTCTTTTAACAAAAGTTAGCAAATTGCATGTAAACATGAGAAGTCCCAGGTATAGTGGCTACCCAGGGCCAGCATCCCTTTCCTCATCATTGTACATTTCTCTGAGAAAGCACTGTTGCAGGAACTTCTTGCTGTCACACTGCACACCCCAGGAGATGCAGACCTAGCAGATGCAGTGCTGCTGATCGGTGCAGTTCTCAAGTGGCTCATTGCAGGCCCTGTTGCTTCATTTCCCCATAGAGCACATAGATTCACCCCACAGACGTAACCTGCTGCTCCATACCTGGATATTTATGCACATGGTCTGCGTGTATGATCTATTTTCTCAGTTGCGTATGAGTCAAAACCTAGTCCACAAATCTTTTGATTTGTCAAGTTACAGAATCCCATTTTTGCAGCCTTTATGATAACAAAACCACCCAGAAGAGTAAGAATTGTAAGAGCAGGCCCTTTGTATGAAAACAAAATTCAAGTATGTATTCTGCAAAATCTTTAGTGATAATATCCTGAACTATGCATGCTTAAAAGGAATTTTTTTTTAGCATTCTAAGAACTAATAGCAAGAAACTAATAAAGCAAAATCATTTCAGTTTGATAACCAGTTTTAAAAATCTGCAAAACATACAGTTTCTGTGTCATGAGGAAGTTGATGGATACAAATATATCTCAGTAAATAGTAAGGAAGCTGCAACTGGTGGTGACTGAAAATCTTCATTATCTCTAGATCTAATCTTTATTATGTCAAGATCCTGTGGAATTGAGAACAAATTGCGGGTAAATCCAATTGGATTTTAAACTAGTGGCTTTTGTATGCTACAGGGCAAATCTGATAATCTAAGAAAACTGAGAAAAATAGGCTTTTTGTACTTTGAAAAATGCAATTACTGACTGTTGCAAGGTTTAAGGAAATGACATGGTTATCTCTGCTTGTGTCAAAATCTTTCCTCTAGTACACTTCCAGTGATCTGCTTGCTTTTGCCATGTCTGAGTAAAGCAGGCTTCTTTTTTTTTTTTTTTAATTGTTAATAATGAAGAAGCAGAATATGTAAAATATTCCATGGTGTAAAAACAAATCAAAAGACGTGATCGACTGTTTGACCTTTCCAAATCAAATGTGGTGAGTAAATCCATTAGCTTTTCCCCTATCATTGATTCTTTGGGCCTACAAACGTGAAAGGGAAGACACAGATGAGGCGGCTGGACAGTTATCACCTGATCCTGACAGATATCCTGTCCAAGCTCCACTCAGGAGAGACTGAAGGGTGTTATCATTCCCCTAAATTAAGCTAAATCCATGCTACCAAATGGAATATACAACACTTGGGTTTCATCATCACCTCCTATCTCGTGTGTCCATTTTCTTTCCTACCCTCCTCTTGGAGGTCTTCTTCTGACCTCTGTGTGTGTATGTTTTCCTAGGAGGTGTGACTTAGCTGATTAAGGCTATGGCATGTCTTGTTTCACTGCTATGAACCCATGACTAAAAGGGCAGCTAAAAGCAGCACTGTAATCACCAGATACTGCTAAAAGTTTGCCAGGTTTTGGAGTGGTTGATAAAACCATGTGCTGCTGGGACTGTCTTTTTCAAGGTGCAAGTGAATTGAAAGTAAGAGAGGCACCAGAATAGAAGCCCTTTTTGTTTCTAATTTTTGTTCTTTTCTCCTCTTTGCTGTGTGGGCTTAGTTTGTATTAAAGAAGTAATACTGATTTCAAATAACTATAGCTTTCTGTTGCAAAGGGACACTTACATATCCTCTTTAACATAAAGTAGAAGGGGCTTTCCATTATAACATACTAAGGATGGTAGGTAAAGGCAATGGGAAATGGAAATGTTTTACTGTTCTGCTTAGTGTGTTTTCTTTTCTTTATTTTTTTTTACTAGTTATTTAACAAAAGAGTCAAAACATTTTCATTTTCATTTGCACTGTGAAACCACATGGACATTTTGAAACTCCTAATCCTGATGTTATATACTGTCATACTCAAATAAACATTTCTGACTCACTTTCTCTACCAAAACGAATACACTTCCCTGGTCATTTGACAGAAAAATTCTCTTGAGCATTAGGGGAATGACCCAACCACTTGGTCCTCTGCCTGGTTGGTGTCCTATTCTGGACTCCTCATAATGGCCGCTCTTCATAGTAAGTTTTAACATTGTACACCTGACTAGCAAGAACAATTTTACTGAATACCAGTAAATGTTACATTGTCACAGACAGAAGTCAAATACACTTATGAAACAGGGTAAGTTTAGATTGGATACAAGGAAGAAATTCTTTACTGTGAGGGTGGTGAGGCACTGGAATGGGTTGCCCAGGGAAGTTGTGAATGCTTCGTCCTTGGCAGTGTTCAAGGCCAGGTTGGACAGAGCCTTGTGCAACGTGTTTTAGTGTGAAGTGTCCCTGCGCATGACATGGGGGTTGGAACTGGATGGTCTTAAGGTCCTTCCAAACCCAAACCATTCTATGACTGTGATTTTATGATTCTACGATCTGGTATTTGTTAAGGAAGATCAGGCCTTAGTAGTTAACATCACAGTTAGGTATGAGAGTTTATCAACATCTTTGGTGGATGCAGCAGCAGAAAAAGTTAAGAAATACCAAAATTGAAAAGATCAAGAACTAGCTAATGCCACTGCTATTAAATTTATGGGATTTCCCTTAGGGATAAGTGGAAAATGGCATCAAGGCAATTACAAGCTACTAGTTGAATTAGGACTCTTCATTTCCCAACAGGAAAAAGTCACTTGCTGCTTATCAAGTAGAGCACTTTTCATAAAAGTAAATATACTGCATACCTTTGTAAACTGAGGTATGGTCGTTTGTAAGATCTTGTGTCATGAATTGTATGATTTATAAATTATAAACAAACTACCAAAAAGTGGTGTCCCTAAGAACACTTGGCTGCCACACCACCAAAGGCTCTGGTAGTATATAGAGACACCAATGGACTTGAAATCATAATGTGTTACCTACTGTGCCAAAATTATACCAATTACCACTTTTATTTAACCTGGAAAAGGAGCATGTATAATTTTATATGTGTTTGATAAATAGCAACAGTTCAAAGCAACTGGTAAAGTTGCAGTTGACTTAAGGCAGAGTTATCTTACAGCGATTTTGTTTCATCTAGGTTTAGATTTCCTTCAAAAAGGAATTTGGTTTTTATTGCCAGTCCTGTACAAATCTAGTTATGTATTTATATTTATTGCAGAGTTACTGGGCTAATTGATTACTTTCTCTGAGACTTGTCATTAGTATAAAATTAAGGCTGTGCAGACACATGCAGTATTAGGGAAGCATTGTTTATTGGGAGGAACTTCTTATCATGCTTTCTCTGTAGGAAGGTGCTAGCGCTCATCTGTAACATTTAACAAGTTACTTGGTGTTATCTCATTACCTGCAGCCTTATTGTTTTATGTTTAAAAAGTAGTTAGGAGAATTACAGGTAATTTTCATAGCAGTTCAAGTTGGTTCTGTGTGCAGAAGCTACTGTGGGTTGTCAGAGCAGATGGAATTTATTAACCTCTGATAGCCCATTTGTGTATTCATGTTGTGTTGTGTAATTGCTGATCATGCTGAGGGGTTCCCCTCAGGGTTCAAGTGCAATTGGCAAGACAGTACCAATAACAAACACATGTTGAAATGAAGCACTGTTAGCCAGGTTCAGAAATGGTGATGAATTTCTTCAGGGAGTTGAGTTGGAGTTCATCACTTTGCAATGACTTTGACTCATGCCAGATAGCACTGGCAGCCCTGCATGACCTTGCAAAGTGCTGTCTTCCCAGCTAACTTGCAGACCTGAACATCTCAGTTTGCAGGACATGTGGGCAGCATGGGCAGGGAAGGAGTACTTGCGACTACCCCTGAAGTTCTGTGCAGGTGCAGTGCCTTCAAGAGGTGTTAGATACAGTCCAGCTATCTTGTTGTATGGTCCACTTGTAATTGACAACAAGTGTCTTTCATCTGCAGTTGTTTTTATTCTGAAGAAGTATTTAGAAGATATTTTTTGTCCATGCAAATTTGAATATGCTTTTTTCTTTTACAATTTGTGTTGTCTTGCCAGTAACAACTGGGCTGTTAGGTCAGGGGACAGTTGCAAACTACAGTAACAGCTATAAGCTCTGCTGTTCCCCCTTGGCTGAAATGGGAACACTACTGAGATGGGTTGGATATAAATGCTATTTATATCTATGTAACTTGAATATATTTTGAGGAAAATTTAAAATAGCTTTGTGGCCAAAGCAATATTTTGGTCAGAAAAAATGGGATAAGGATCAATTCTAGACAGAAAATTGGGATAAGGACTAGTTTTGAGAATCTTTCTTCATAGCCACAAGTAACAAAAGCCTCAGTTACTTTATCCACTATATTGTTTGGGAGGAATGCTCACTTGAGTAATTTTTTATTTCAGCCCCACTGTGACTGATAGACCATCTGAATCACACCACAGTCCACACTTGTAGCCTGGCAAGGGTTGTGCATCTCTGAGAGGAGCTAGCATGTATATACTTTTCAATATGAGCTAAACTGTATGAAGAGCTGTGAAACAATGAGGCAAGGAGGCAGAAATTCCTGTGTATGATTTTTCTGTTCCAGCTGTATGTGGCCATGGACAGGAAGAAGATCTTCCCATCTTATCTGAAAGTAATGGTGTCTAGTTCCTGAGCAGAACCAATGTGCAATAATAGAATTTAGAAAGTTATCTTTCTGAATATCTGTAAGCAATTTCCCTGCATTTCTTTCATATATGCCATTTTCCACATTATAGAAGATACTTGGATCATTTAGTGTTAAATTTTGCTAGTTACATAAAGCTCCTCCAATTGTGCTACACTAAAAAGCATTTAAATATTAAATCCTGTCTTTTTATGAATCAGTAGGTTTTACAACCTAGAAGTGGCAGGTTTCTAAGAGGCCTGCTGACTTGGCTGTCATGAATCCAACTGAACCAATTAAGAGGCACCCAAATGAATTGATATTCAGCAACTAATGAATAAGTATCACTGACTGAGAGGATATCTTTTTAGTATGTTGCATGTTGGCATCATAAAATCATAGCCTGAGGTTTTAAGTTACAATGAAAAAGATATAATAGCTGAGGAAAAGGTATCATCATTCCTTACTTAATATGTGGTATCATGTTCCTTGACTAATTCTCCCATGTAATGGACTATTATATGCATTCGCAGAACATGTGTAGTTTACTGATTTTTCTCTACTATACCATGTAAAATGCCTTTTACATATACAATACAGTACTTTGCATTTGTTTAGTACTGCTCAATAAATATTATATGTTCTCTTGAATATATCCACTTTCACAAATGTTCACCTATGTGGAGTAGGTATGTGTGCAGGCATAGAAAGACAAGACAAACATACCCACTCCCATAAATGCATGCGTGGGACATCTTTGAGAATTGTATCTACAACTATCAGGCAATTTGTGACTGCATCTCTATGCCTCTGGCTGGATTACCTGTGATCATTGTTATATAAATAAAGATTGGACACCATTAGCAATCAAGTGCTTTAAAATTCCCTTAATTATCCTATAATCAGAACTGGCTTTCTTAAACATTACTCTTCAGTAGAAGGGCATCAGAAGGTTTTGGGCAGACAAATGGTGTTTTGGACATCCGATTCTTCATACATGTAAGCCCTCACAGAGTCTTATCAGCCTCTCTTACTACTCTTTCTTATTATTCCTCCTTACAAAGAAGGAAACTCTTGAGCTAGTTATGCTTCTAGTTAACCAACAGAAACAGCTCATTTTATTCCTTTGAGATATTTACATTACTATACTAGGAGATGAAAAGAGCTCTCAAAATGCCTATGTTTTTCTGTTGACTGTTAGGAAGCCTCGGATATAAACATTCTTACTGTGGATGTATAAAGATACAGAAGAGGTAAGGAGAAAGCATGCTGCTCCTCTGGCAATGCTATGTGCTATCTGTGAAGAGAATTTACCACTTTCAGTATTATGCAATATAAATTCCTTGCTTAGAGCTGAGAACCCCTTGTTCATATTCTTCAACCACTTCTTCCGATGCCTTTCTATTACTTATTGCTTCTTGCCTTCTTTCCTTTTCCTAAATGAAACTCTTTCTTAAGAAGTAATTTCATGGAGTAAGAGAATATAGTCAAAGACTCCAGAACTAGGAGATTTTTTTATTTTGAAGTTCCCTAACTCATTTTGTAAATTTATTTAGTATGTTGGATCTATGCATAAAACATAACTAAACAAGCCTATGATCTATATGAATCTTTGATACTTTGGCTCTATACCAGTCTCTTACAAACTTTTTCCCACATCACTCACCAGAAACAATCTAGAGCTTCAGCCAGGGTTAATGACAGGAAAAGAGCTTACAAACATTAACAGCTATTCCATAATGATAAGACAATGAAATTAAATACCTCCAAATAACTCCAATAGATTTTTTTTTCCTGCCTATATAAGCTTAAAGAATTACATTAAATCCCATTTAGATAGCCCAACTTTCAGGGGACAATTAATGACAGAAACAGTAATTACAGGAAAGGCTACCTCAAAGAGCCTGAGTTCCACATCAGTAACAAACTGTTACTGATGGATCAAGAAGATAAGGCTACCTTTACGGAAAAACGGGAAAGGGTCTAAAAACAGATATTCCTGTTAACAATGGGAAAATATCTGGAGAAAAGCCAAAGCCTCATTTATTTGTGCAGCCTTTAGGGAAGAAAGTATTGTAATGTATGGTTTCCATGCTAGGAATATGAAAAAGTAAACGAGCAACCAAGAGACTGTTCAAACAAAAATCTATCTTTAAAGATGGTGCATAGGATTTTTAAGATTTGCCTACGATGAAGGTTTTGTAATGCTTATGAAGATGGCTTGCGGATGTTTATAATGAGAAACACAAAAGTGTGCATTAGCATATGAAAGAGAGAGGGAGCATGATAAGGGAGTCTGACTTCCTCTCACATGATTGAGCAAAGCATTGAAGGAAAAGAGGTTTATCAATTTTCTGGTGACAGGACATGTAAGCGAGAAGGCTGCTGGGATCTTCAGCTGGCCCAAGCCAGAGGAATTTGTTTCATATAACTTTCTGAGCTTTCATGTATTTGTTTCCCTGGGGGCAGAAGCTAAAAGGTGTTGTGATATGATAGTCCTTGACTTCCTGGAAGCAGGAGGTAGACCACCAGATCACTAATTGCCTCAGCACACTGGGGTGTCCAAGCCAGATACTTCCTAAAATCTCCTGGGTCAGTCAATGGGTGATGTGATAAAAACTAGAGTTCCAAGAGGACGATTAAGACTCAGCTGTAATACAGTTTCATCACAGGAAGGCTGAGCAGCCAGAGAGCAGAAGAAGGGACAAAGAGGTAGGACAGGAGTAGCAGACTGCCTAGGTCTTGTGAGGTTTCCCATGATTTGGGCAGCCCAGGGTCAGCTGAAAGTGGTAAATTCAGGCACAGTTAACCATGGACCCCACCTGTACATTAACTGGTATTTTTATTGCTTGTAGGGTGGCACAGACCAATGTGTAGGCAGAACTTGATGACAATAGCAGGTATTTACTACAGGTGCTCTCTGCTGGCTGGAGCTAGAACTGGACCTCCACATCTGCTGTGGGATGTGTGTGCTCCTCACTTTTGTCAAAAGATAACTTCCTGGACTTCTGAGTTAGGAAAGTCCAAGTTTTTTTACCCTACCATAGCAATGATATTCCAAGAGTGTCAGGTCTGTAATTTAACAATAATTATGAAGCCAGCAAGTCACAGCTTTGCTTAAGTAAGACCTGGTTAGGTCACATCTTTTAAAAGTAAATGAATAGGAAAGATTAAAGTGGATTCAGCAGTGAATGACTATCTTTGACCACACATTATCAACTAGATGGCCTTATGCCTTTAAATCTGGGATAATTATGGTTTTCTCCAACAATATCCAATTACATGACGAATAACCTTGGCGTCTAAGGCAGGAACCTCTGATATGCGTCACTTCTTACCTCAAGAAGACTGTTTATCAGAGTTATCAGTGCTGGCTGCTGAAAAATCAGCCTGCTATTGTTACATTCCAATTCAGAGCATGCTGTCTTCCAAAACATCCGAGCAGACATGACAGGCTGACGGCTGGGAGTACTTTGACATACCCTACTAGAGGGAACTCCTCGGGGGAATAAACCAGATGCATTCATTGCACTTTCTCCTTTGTAGTGTGTGATAATGTAGCTGTGGAATGCAGAGGCAGTCTCTCCTGTGAGAGACAAAGCTGTGAATATATATAGGAAATCTTCAGTGCATATTTTTGATTTGCACTGATTTCCTTCCAGGTTCTTGTTAATGGCAGTAGTTGCAACGTACAAAGAAACATCTTTCACTGGGAAAATAAAGTCTTTTATATACTGGAATCAATCACTCTCACACGCAGTGAAGTGTTACATTTCTGATTAGCCTTAGATCCCATAAGTGATAAAGACTGAAAATTGTTATTAGAGCAACAGGTGTTATCATTAAAATGCTACCTAAGAATAGATTAAAATGTAACATGAGTGATGTTTGTACAGTAACATCATGTACTGTGTTAGAATAAGAACAGTCTCTATAAAGCAGAGAAAGAAGGCCTGAATTTCATTACAGAATTGTTCAGGATATTCTTTAATAGAAATAGCTACCTGATATATTATGTATTTAGCAACTTAGCTGTATAATTTGCTAATTATCTGCAGATTTGCATTTAATATATTTAAATCTGGTTTACAATTTGGGTTATTGCTTTAAAAACATCTACTGTTAGAAAGAAAAATTATCTTCCCAGCCCTTTTCCAGAAAAAGAGAAGCCTTTGACTCATGGGCTAATAAAAGTTTTATTAATAATTAAAGAATGTTGATGATTAGAAGCAGCCTACAGCTGCTATGCATGAATATTACAGATGAGACCTATCAGTCACTATTTCTTACTGAATGCAAGATCATGGTGTAGGTCGTCAAAATGTTAAGGACTAGGACCAAAAAATGTTCCTGAAACAGGATTTAGGAATTCTAGATGGGGTTTTGTGCTTAAATCCAAGCGTAAGACCCTGAAAACTCCCACTTAGCTTTTGTGTGATGTTGAAAATGCTTCAACGCTGTGCCTGGTGCAAATTTCTGGCTTTGCTTGCTTTCTTTTTAATCTTCAATCCCAGTCGGTATCTAAAAGATCTGAGTGTGAGCATTCTCCAAAGCACCTCAGATTGGGACAGAGCTCTGAAGCCACTGCTGCTTTTGTGTTTCCATCCTATTTGCATCCAGATATGAAGCATTTCTCTACTGGATTCCCCTTGTGTTCACTCAAGTTGGTATTCTCAGCATGTGCAAAGTACAAGCTACATGGTGTGGCTCAACTCAACCTCCAGGTGACCATTGCAAAATAAGACCAGGAGAAAAAGAGATGCCTTTTCCTTACATAACAATAAAACTGTGGATGGAATTTATATAACAGTTTAGCATTTATATGGGTGTGTGGGGCAGATTAAATTTGTCTTCTGAGGGGAATGCTTCTTCTACAGCTTGTAGCTCCCAACAGAAAGCTTTGCCTGCAGAATTAGGTGTGCCGAGCACAGACAGCCTGTGTATGCAAAAAAAGAATTCAAGGTTTGTTGTGTATATGTGTGCAGGAGTGAAAGGGCTTTGTAGTGTAACGGTTATGACACGCACATAGGATGAGGGAGAACAGGGATCTTGCCTATGCTTCACAGTCTGCTCTTGGATTTTGTTACACAACTTTCCTGGGAACTCTTGGTTCAGAGACCACAGAGCAGGAACACTTCTTCAGTAGCAGGATTTTAATTGGAACAGATTATGCTGTAATTTAAAAATCTAATTTATTTTTGGCTTTTGTATATAAGCCGTTTTTAAAAAAATTAAACTAGCTTTACAGTAGCTCTCTGTGGTTTAACAGTTGGTCAGGTGCTTGAGAGCCAAATCAAATGCAGGAGTGAGAGTCCTCAAGTGAACAGGGACTGTTTGTCATTAGTTTGTTCATATTCTTTTTCTAACTGGTTGATAAGCTATATCCAGCTGCTTTCAAAGCTCCACTGGGACTGGAGTGACTGTTTCAATACTTAATAACTATAGAGGACAGAATCTGCCAATTCCCTGTTCCAGTGTTGCTACTTTATTTAGTGGACTCATATTTGAGTTCCCCCTTTGAATTGACATTTGCACTTCTTGGGGACTCTGAGACTCAGACACAAATTGCTGTGATATTTTGCCTAGGAGAATGCAAATAACTTGCTGCAAAGCCTTACATTACACACCAGCCAACACTTTAGGGTAGCTTTATGAAGACACAGAATAATGAACAGAACAAGCAAATATTAGCATCAGGGAAGTTTTTAGCCCAACAAGCTGAAAAAGCTTCTTCA